>SSNQ01033683.1:8467-22992 GCA_006942095.1 Nothobranchius kuhntae | reverse complement strand
TTTCATCAGTGGCAATGAATAAAGAGGTAAATGTGTAAAACAACATTTAAGAATGGTGAAAATTTAGTAACCACTTGTTACAAATTGGTAAATGGATTTTGTCCTCATGGGCTCCCGTAGGAGGAAACATGGCATCTAATATAGCGTCACCCAGTGACCAAGACCTGCTCTCATGTATTTTAGACCTGATTTTTATGGTTATATGTTGAGAAACTGCCAATATTTTTCATCAACTGGGCATCATTTCATTCATTTTCAACAATGTTTTGATGGAAATTTCCAGAGATTAATGATTAAAAACTACACAATATCACTTTAAACAATAAAAATGATTGCATGTTCCAGATTGTTTGTTTAAAAATGTGTTATTCAGTTTTCATTTACACTGACCTGTTTGGCCTCCAGCTTGGTGGTTTTGGAGCACTGAGGGGTGACACTAGTTTCCTGACACACTGCATTGTGAATAGCATGAGCTATTGCATAAACAGCCTTGTACACCATGTTTGTAGCTCTTAGTTGAGATGTATCAGTGTATGGGTTCTTCAGTGTTTTTATATCTTCAGTTCCATCACACACTTTCTTCTCTGGGATGACATCTGAAAACAAAAGAAACAATAAAAAACTGGGCTGTTTCTTTCCATTGTCTGCTGACCACGCATTTCACATTTTCCACATCCGTCTCATCACGTTTTAGGCAACAGTTCAGCAATATGGTAATTTTGCAAACAAATGTAACATAGGTCATCCATATTGTCAATGTTTCTTTTAAATTACATGTTCAATTGTTTGGCAAATCTGTTATTTCGTGACTGTACAAAATTGTTCCTATACACCAAAATAAAAGCCGTCAATAAGTATTTTTTCTTGATACTTATGAATTAAAACCTTTTCGATTGGAGCTTTAACTGCACAACAACGTTGTCTTGAAAATACTCTAAAAACAAAAGCAGTCAGTGAAAATGTTTGAAGTCCTTATGAAAAACTTCTCACTTTCTGTCAGGGTGCAGTTGAAAGCATCCTCCCAGAACTCTGTAAGCACTGATGAGGCAGCTACCCCAGCGGGGGAAAGATCCAGTAGGAAATCTCTTAGACCTGGGATGACAGATTTCTGAAGGGTAACCCCAATCGCCCCAGCACAGAAACTGTACCTCATTAAGAATGGGTCAGCTATCCAGCCCTCACTTCCTATCCACTGGCGATGTGGTGGAGGATCCTTAGGCAGCTCTTCTAAGAGAACAGTCATATCACCAGTGGCTGTAAACGACAAAACAACTGTTGCAGTTGACCTGCAGAGAAAATAATCTGTCAGAATTTTATCTCGGTCCCAAACAGAGAAAAACATCCCTGGTTCAGATCTTTTGAAATGGGTGTCTGTATAAAGTTATTAATAATCTTATTTCTTGTTAAAACATTGATCCGTTTAGACCTGATAGATGAGCTAACAGGTATATTATCTAGTGACAAAGAATTTCTTCCATTTTACAATATTTCTGGTCTCAAAAGTGTCATAGTTCTTCATACAAACGTTAGAAATGATGACATTGATTTAAAATATATACATTATTACATGGATACTTAACTGATATTTTGGTGTTATACTTGCAGCACAAGTTAGATGAAAAGGCATATTCTGTTAAACTAAGTACAATTTCATAGATCTTTTCTTGAATTAGTTTGTAAAGATTGTAAAATGACATTTGCATGAACGTTTTGACACAAAAAATGTTTGACTTGGTGTTATCCTTTCATTCTCATACATACCATTCAAAGATCTCTAACAAGATAATGTTAGAACCTTCCTACAGAATCCTCTTGTCAAAAGATGTGAACAACTGTAATCTTTTCCCAGATTAGAGTACATAATTTATCATGTTTACTTCAAATACATTGTAAGTGACCTTTGCATCTATTGCAGATTTACTATTAAAATAGTTCATGTAGAAACCTGCGGATGACATCAGCTACTGTCTTGATCTTGCTACGTGGGTCGGTTCGAAAGAATGAGACAGAGTATTCCACACAGATTCCCTCTCTCTGTGCTGCAGCAAGAAAAAAGGCCATCCCATAATTTCCATAATCTGAGTCAGAGCGGACAGCACCTATCCAAGTCCAGCCAAAGTGTTTCACCAGCTTGGCCAGTGCATCAGCCTGGAACTGGTCACTGGGAGCTGTTCTGAAAAAAGATGGGTACTGCTGCTTGTCTGACAGACAGGCACAGGTGGCAAAGTGGCTGACCTGTAGGAAAGAAAAAAAGCTGAAGATCTGTACTGTTAAGAATTTATTTTTTCCAGTTTGTATCATTACTTGAGGAATGTTGAAGGACCCAATGATGCGTGACAGGCTGATGGACGGCGTGGATCCAGAAGCTCCAACAACAGCCACCACTGCACCAGAATTAGAACAATTGCCGTCTTTGTAAAATACAGGGTCCTGGCGGTTTAACAGCTCAAATGCTGCATGAGAAGCAATCAACACTGAGGAGCAAACATCATAGATCTGATATCCAAGTTTTATGCCTGGCAGCAGCTCTGTGCTGTTGTTGATTTCCTCAATGCCAAAGATCATTGCACGAGAAAAACGCAGCTCCCGAGCGTTAAAGCTGCACATAAATAGGACAGTGGTAGTTTGGTTTTATTGAATAATAATTAAAAAAAAACTGCAAATCATGTTAGAAATTAGTTCCTTAATGAACACTAAACCATTAAAACATGCAAATGAGAACTTTAAATCTGCTAATGCTTTCATTTAAGAGTTTTTAATGTTTTGAAAATTGCTCAACCTAACCAATAAAACTGCAGTTTGATCAAATTTAACATAACCATGTTTTTTGCATCCAAATTCGAAGTGTGTTACTTATAATATATTTGTTTCTAAATTAGACCTCATTTATGAACAAAGTTGTAACATTCATTCATTCTGTAAACTGTCAACTAGGGTGTTTAAAACGTGGACATGCTTTTCTTCTTGCAAGAAAATAATGTAACAAATACTAAATTAATACAAATGCAACTACAATATCATAATACCTCATACTAACCTCCCTGAGCACATTGGAGACTCCGGCTTGGTTGTGTAGTTATAAATCACTGTTTGCATTGTGTAATGAATATAGAAAGCACCTCCAATAACAAAGTCACCATCCAATGAGAACGCAGGTGAGCGAGGGGTGCCCTGCTGGTTACATTTGTTTGATGATGCCTCAAGATGAATGCCAGCAGCAGTCAGAGCCTCTGTAGACTCAGTCCTGTTTTTAAAACCATCCATGAAAACACCAAAGACAACTGGTGTTACATCCCAAAAAAACATTACTAGACTCAAAGCATTAAAGATGGCCTGAATCTCCATCCCTCATGCAAATCTCTGTGGGTGTCGGTGTGTTTTTACTGGTTTATAAACCATCTAAACTACTATGGAGGATCAGGTGGTTGCTCACCACAAATAATATTTGGTTATGCCTTTCATGACCTTATATGGGAATTATTTCCACAACGTTTTTTTATTTCTATGAGTTTTAATTATACTGTAACTCCTGTAGCGGAAATCCACATTTCATATTCTCAGATTAACTTAAATTGGATTCACACGAAGAAGAACAACAATTTTCACTCAAAGCTTATCTTTGTCTCACACTTCGCAGCAAAAAGGGGAAATTGAAACTGGTCTGCAGTCATATCAATTCCCAAATCCCTTTTCAGCACATCTGGTTAACTCCTACGATTCTCTCCCAGGGTCGTAAATTTCACCAATTTGACTGGGGTTTCCTTCTTTACCAATTGGGGAAGCAGGACAATATCAGAAACTGGTCTGTTTTACATCCACCCATCAAGACTGACCCTTGCCCAAGATAGGGGTGGTCGTAAAACTTCTCTGAGGTGTTCTTCTGTAAGCTTCCAGACTTGAGTCCTTATAAAACCTTGTATATTTGTTCATCTACAATCAAAGAAGATGTTTTAGGTTGTTTACCATTAAAAAATTGAGGTGTTCAAAGTAAGTGTTTAAACTCTTATCAGTTACAAACCTAAATGTTTGTTTGTGTTCCTCTTTTTTGTTAAACATCTGCCATTTTTGTTTCTCCAGTTAAAATTCATGCTAACATTAACTGTCCAGTTTTAAGACGGGAATTTAGTTATTTCCTGTTTAAAGTAACACTTTTGATGCCTCATTTGGATAACTTTGTTAATTTGTGATCTGAACTTTTCACTGTTTGGAAAGGATGAGTTATTTGAAAGAGCCATAATACCATCCAATGGTTAATGAGTGAAATACATGTGGGTGTGACCAAGAAAGGTTAAAAGAGGCCAGAGTTCAAACCTCATGGCTGCAGAGAAAAGAACAAAAGAAGCCTTAAGCACAAATCCCTGCGGGGCTTTTCCGTCTCGCCTGGCAACACCGTCGCTTTTCAAAGTTTTTCAAGACATTTAGCCNAGACAGTCTCATTACGGTAGAATTTAGACTTTCTACATCAAACCGGAAGTTGGTTTGGTCCAGTGAAGTTTTCACAATAAAAGCGAAAACTTACTTGGAGTTTTGATCCAGCATCTTTTTTTTATTTGGACCCACACTCTTAATTCTACGTTTCAGTGCAGCTAAGGTGAAGAAACTTTAAAGTGACGCCATTCCCGGGAACGAGATTTTCCCAAACTCCACAGACACCGTCAGCCAATCTGGGGCCAAATTCCTACAGATAGCAAGAGCCGCTTCACGAATGAGGACTTTCTTAGCTGACTTAGCTTTGGCACCCTTCCTGGCGACGAGGACAATGGTCTGTGCATCATTCCCTTTTGACTGACTTTTACGCTAAGCCCGTCTAGTGAATTCAGATTTGAACTTTTATGGTGTGTCATTTCCACCCAAATTCACATTAGCTCTCAAAATTTATCCTCCTTTTTCACCCACCAATCCTCATTTGCATACGTGCACATATGGTTTATGAAGCCACTATGACTTTCTGGTGGTTTATGAGGACACACCTTTCCCTGAATCTGGTGAACACGAAAAGTATGTCAAAAATTTTGATTTTACCCATAGAAGAAAAATCTCACTTCAAAAATAAGAAAAACATATCAGAACAAACATACATTTCACATATGAATTTCCACAGGCTTATGAGGACTTGACAACCTGGTGGTTTATGGAGACAATTAGGGTTTCTGAGGTCTGTTTACAAAAATATACAATTCTGACTGTTTCATGTTTTAAGGGGATATTAAAACATTATGACACCAGTATACACATTTTTATAAAGTATAACATTCAAAATATCAAGGAATCAAAGAGGAAATAGAGGTTTTTGGGGGGAGTCAAGGCCTCAGAAGTACCAATGGTCAATCGAGCACTTGGGCCTGTGACCATTTATCTCGAAGAGAGACGGGCATATTCCAGGATAAACTTCAGAAATCTTTATTCAGAAGAGTGCATAGGTAAAGCTAACATTTCTACTAATGTTTCTGTTCAGAAACCGCAACCTCATGCCACCTAAATCTCAGTTTTTATTTGTCTTAGTCGTCCTATGTCCTGTCGGTGGTACATCACATGTAGGGGTGTCCTTCCACAATAGTATTTCCAGCACCTGCTCCTCTGTTTGCCATTGTCTGTGACATTCACTGAGCATGTCATATGTAGAGGTCTTATTCTTGATGGTACTTAAAGATCTTGGCTGTTTCATCTTGGATCATAGCTCTCACACTGGCTAGTCCTTTGACTCCTTCCTTACTGCTAGCATACCGTTTAAGGGTGCTGGATTTCGGGTGAAATGGTCCATGCATGGTTTGGAGCGTTTGTGTCTTAACATCTGTGGTTTGTATTTTTTTCTTTTGGCCAGCTCATTATTCCTGACAGATATCTGTTTACTAGCAGGGCGTAGCTATTTATTTCCCAAATGTTGTTCTTGCCCTTGAGCTGATTTCTTAGGACTTGCCTTATTTGTTTTAAGTATTTTGTTGTGGCTTATTTCCTTGCAGCCTCATCGAGGTTGCCATTTGCTTGTTGGACACCAAGGAATTTGTAGCTGTCCTCAAGGTCTGATTTTATTCCTTCTGGGAGTGAGACCCCTCCTTTATCTATTATCTTCCCTTCCTTTGTCAACATTCGACCGCACTTCTTAAGTCCAGATGACATCCCAATATCAGTGCTGTAGATCCTGGTGGTGTGGATCAGTGAGTCAATGTCTCGCTCACTCTTGATATACAGTTTTATGTCATCTATGTAGAGGAGGTGGCTAATTGTGGTTCCATTTTTGAGTGAGTAACTCAGACTTATTTACGGGACAATATCTACATTTAAATGGTGTCAGGATTGGAAAGGATAGCTTGTTGATAGCTTGTTGTTTATAAAAGGCAGCTAGGGGCTCACAGAGTGTACAAACCTTGTCAAGTTAACACTCAACACAGCTACAAGGATTAAACAAGAAAGTCATACTGACATTATCGATTTTTTTGTAGAAGTTATTAAAGAGATGAATGCATGCAAGGGGCCCTGTGGCAAAATTAAGACTACAATTACCAACTATTTGCAAACATTTCCTTGAGAGACTGTAACATCTGTTGTGTTTAATTTAGTGAAAATCAGTGTGTATGATGAAATTACAGCCAATTGTAAGGCCACGGCTTGCCATCAGATTTTGCCGTGCCACCACAACCCCATTCTCTCTTGAAATATCTCAGTACAGAATGCTGCATTGCACCAGCATGTCTTCTGTGATTGGGCAGTGCCTCATGTTGATTCTATACAAAGGATCAAAGGTGGAACTTTTAGAGTAAAACAATATACTTCCTGTTGTCAGGGGTAGTGGCTTTGGTGATGGCAGGAAATGACACTGTCATTGTTTTGAGACTAGTGATGACACACACTAAGTTGGATATAGCTCTGATCATATGTCTGCAAGTTAATAAACCAAGGACTGTAATGTAAAAAGATAAATATTTGAGACTAAGCCCAAACTACACCATTAGTCCTTTTGAAAACTATTTAGACAACTTTTTATTCCCAATGGCTTATCAATTTTAGGTCATAGGTCTAAAGCCCTAGGACAAGTTAGTTAAATGTATGTGTAAAAATGACTAAATGGCATCATCTGACCAAAATGACCAACTTTCAGGATACTGTTTTGTAAGTCTCAAGACACATCATGAGTGTATCAAATTTCATAATCCTCAGTCGAAGCATGACATAGAGCTGACTGTTGTGATGGTCCTAGGGAGCACTTAAAACTAGGCCATGCCTGTGGAAAAGTTGTATAATTATCTGTTTGGGGTTGGATTAGAGTAAATCACATTACATTTTGCACAGATGAGATGTGAATTGAGGAAATTAGAGGCAAACGTTGACAAAAAAAAATAGAATAGAATATGGGTGTGAAAATAAGTTTTTTATTTTTACATCTTTCTCCTTTTTCTTTCAGTTGACTGCTGCAAGCAGCGATGGAAAGTGCTGAGGGACTCTTTTGTACGAAGCAAGAAAAAGGGTTCCCTGCCCAGTGGATCAGCTGGAGGTTTGCAGCAGGAATGGAAATACAGTGAGGCTATGTCCTTTCTGTTACCCCACCTCCAGCCAAGAACGTATGTTTGAAATTATTAGTAACAGGGATGTTTTTTCTGCTGTTTTTAATCTACTTTTGAAATGCACCTCAACTTATTTAGAGTGTACAGTTAAAATCCTAGTAAGTCCTGGCAACTGCCAAAGTTCTCAGTTCATACAAATTTTCAAAGACCTGCAAAAAATAATGATCAATTTCTATAAAGTTACAAGTAGAAATTATTTTTTTGGAATATTCTGTCATGTGAATATGAATCATTCTTTTGCCTGTCATTTTGCTTATTATCAATTCCCCCCTTGCAATCCATTTCCCCCTCGTTTTACAATAAAAAAAAGTGTTATCTAATATTATATTCTAAAGCTCTAACTGGGCAAAAAGCACTGAGAAATTACGCAACATTTTTGACTTAGAACAATTTAAAACGCAGACCAAAGTTAAGGAAAATTAAAAAATAATTCATTGGAGAAAAAAAAAAGATCTTCCTATTTGATATTTTTCTGTTTTATGTGATGTAGGTCCATCGGCAGCATGCGTCAACCATCACCTCTTTTTGTGGATGAGCAGCAAAGCGCCCCATCATTGGTTGAAGCTGAGGAGACAGTCAGCACACAACCAACGTCCCAGGAGCCAAATTCATCCATTGATCCCGTTCCAGTCATTTCTGCAGAGAGAGGAAGGTCCACCAGGCCACGAAGCCCCACTGAGCCCATGTCTGCTCCCCGAGGCACCACACTTGGTGCTGAATTTGCAGAATCATATTATTTTTGTATGAGCATTGTTCCTATTCTTCACAGGCTTGACAAAACAACTAAACTAGAGGCAAAAAAAAAATAATATTGACCACACTAACTAACCTTGAAATCCGACAACAACAAACCCCTCACCCAGCTCATTGGACACCCACCCCCCCAAATTCTACTACTGTCCAACATCACAGGTCACCACAGTCACGCCCCTGGATCCTCAGCTTTCCAACAGTTTCAAACCCACACACGCACACTGCAAGGGCACGGGGGTGGGGGTGGGTTGGAAAACATTGGTTACGTATTGTAACCCCAGATTCTATGCCCCCAGAGTCTAGTCGCAGCCCTTAAGCTGTCTGATATTGGAAGGGCGATCTCAGCATCAGCCAATCATGAAGAGCTTAAATGTATGCCCACCAATGGTGGGCGCCCCTGTGGGTATATAATTGGAGTGACTCCACTGTTCGCCTCTGATGGCTCTTGGTCCTATCAGAACCAGTGGGGCTATTGGCTTAGGGGGTGTGACTAGATTCATAGCATCGGGGGTTACAATACGTAACCAATATTTCCCTTCTTAGAGAGGGTCGCTCAGCCTAAGCCTAAGGGCTTAAAAGGCTGAGGCAGCCAGAAAGAAGAGTGGGGTTCCCACTAAATTGATCATTCACAAGTGGATGAATTTAATGATCCATTGATGTAATTACCGGCTCATGTATGAGGGGTGATAACATAATAAGGAGCCCAGGGTGACAAGAGGGCAATGGATTGAATGGGACCCATTATGAAGGGAACATAGGTAGTGATTGTGAACATATCCACCTGGATATGTAATATTGTAGCAGGGCCGATGTGAGGCCATAATGTTTTCACTCAGCCTGTTGGGGTCCAAGCACTGAACGAGTGATGGATCCTGAAGAAACATCTCATAAGCAATAACGGGTAAAGGAACATGGGGAAGCCCATGAAGCAGCTAGGCAAATGCCTTCAATTGACACACCCCTGTGGAGCACCACAGAAGAGGAAATATTTCTGGCTTAGTGAGCCCTGAGTGTCTCAGGAGGATCCCGCCCTGAAGATGTGTAAGAGAGTGAAACAGCGTCACATAGCCAGCGTGAAAGACGCTGGGTCGACAGTGCTTGCCCAAGGGAAGAGTCTGTAGTGTACAAACAGGCTCTGTGAGTGACAAATACCTGAAGTGCGAGACACGTATCGTGCGAGTGCACACAGCAGGCACAGAAGGTGGGAAGCTGCCTCCTCATCAGAAGTATGGGTAGGAGGAAGAAGTCCAGCCAACGAAATTGACCTGGATTTGAAGGAAGTATTAGTGTTTTTGGGCACAAAGGCTGGGTTGGGGCATAAAATAGCAGACCCGCCATCTTCCTGGATTCTGGGGCATGCAGGAGCCGCTGTTACGTGCCGTCCCGGACGAGCCCCCACGTATTACGTCCCCAACTCTCTAGGAGAGATGAGGAGGGGAGTAATAAAAGTAGTGCATAGATTTAATAATAAACAAAGTGCTGTGTCGCTTAAAAAACAAGGGTTTTATTACAGAATGAATATTTACAACAACAAAAGGAGTCTCTTTGTACAAAAAACAAAAGGAGCTTATTTACAAAACGGGAGAACGAAAAGCGCCACCCCAGAAGGGGGTGGGGAGAAAATAACCGAGAATATTAAAATTTACACCAATGGGGAGATCCTAAATTCAAAGTCAAAATGCCGGTCCGAAGTCAAATTCTCACACAATCTAATTCCAAATCCGAAAAACAAAAGGGGTCGAATATCAAAGCCAAGCAACGAGTAAACAGCGAACAAGGAGAAGAAGAATAGAGCAAACTCAGCCGAGTTTGCACTACCCCTAGACCTTCACAATGACTGAGGGCAGGAGAGCAGCTTTTAACAGCTGCTCCCTGACTAGCTGAGATTAGGAACAGCTGGCTTTGTGAGACAAGCGAGGCAGAAGGCCACTGAGGCCATCTTGTGGCCAAAAGGGGCACGGCACGTAACCCCCCCCCCCCCCCAAGAGAATAAATGGGGGTCTTAAAAAAAAGGCCAACATTTATTCAAACGAGGTCTCCCGCTATCTGAACACAAGAAAACTAGCAAAACTATCCCTGGATCACAGAAGGCAGGCAGCGCTGTGGAGTCTTTCCGAGACGTCAGCTTGCACTAACAACACTAGCCTCATATGTGATCCGACATCTGAAAGCAAAACAAAAAAAAACTACAAGGGAGCCTCATGATTAAAACTACGGGTCGAAGCCGTCATGATGAGGATGACAGAGCCCCTTGTGGTGAATCTCCAGGCTGACTTCCTGCAGCAGGAGGGCCCATCACATCATCCGCTGGCCAGTCTAAAGCGTTGTGTCTGAAAGAGATACTAGGCGTCAATAAATTTTCTTACTCAGACAGGGAAAAATGTTACAGAGCCCATCATAGGGCTATAGTTCCCTTTTGTAAAGGTTGAAGAGAGCAGGAGCGCTCGGTTGAATTTCCCAGAGAAACAGCAAATGGATGATCAAGCCCTGTGTCATCCTCCTGGGTGAGGACAGCTCCAGCCCCTTCTTGGCTGTCGTGGACTTCCAGCTTGAAAGGTATGGTGAGATTTGGAGCAACTAGAACAGGAGCACAACCAATCAGGATTAGCAGAGACACAAAAGCGGTTTGAAATCTCGGGGCCCCTGATAAATGAATGCGAGGACTCAACACGGTTTTCAGAGGTTGAGCCACAACAGAGAAGGTTCCCTCGAGCAAAACGGGACATCAGATGTAGATTTGTTTTCTGAACATCAGCCAACGATTTACGAGAAATCGGCAAAATCAGCCGAGGACCTCTAGAGGCCAGATCAGGCATTTTTACAGCCGGACCTGGTCGGGTGACGTCATCAGCTAGCACCGGGGACACTGAATCACCAAGGGACTTTGTGTTTTTCTTACGCTGAGCACGGGTTATGACACTAGCAGGCAGTAAACACCCTTACAGAGACTGAGTCCCCGCTAACTGCCTAACCAAAACTAGCTAAAAATAAGCCTGGCTCTTCATGTGGATTATGGGTGGGCAGATTAAGCACAGTGTGCAAAAGACACAAAAAAACATAACCAGCAAAGAGAAAATCCACTCTTTCTGGAGTGCTCCCGAGAAGGTGCGGTGCACCAACACTAACCCATGTGCCACAACACTACTAAAATAACAAACAGATTATTCCCTAAAGAGGAAATAATCTCTTCCCACTATCCAGGGGATCTCAGCCTTCTGAGCACTGATCTGCATATTCCGGGGTGCTAAATGACCGTGATAAACAGTCAGCAATGACGTTCTCTGATCCTTTCCGGTGGCGGATGGTGAGGTTGAAGTCCTGAAGGAACAGAGCCCATCTCATCAGACGGTGGCTTTTGTTGTACATTCTGGATAAAAACACTAAAGGATTATGGTCTGTGTAGACCAACAGTTCATGTCCACTGCACACATACACCTCGAAGTGTTGGAGGGCTAAAATCAAAGCCAGGGCCGCCTTTTCAATGGTTGAGTAATTAAGTTGACACGGGGTGAACTTCTTAGAATAATAGGCTACAGGGTGACATATTCCCGAATCATCTTCCTGTAGGAGGATGGTTCCCATCCCAACGCTACTAGCATCCACCTCCACCTGGAAGATCTTGGAGATGTCTGGAGCCAGGAGAACCAGGGCAGAGCTTAATAAATGCTTGCAGCCGTCAAAAGACGCTTGTGCAGCAGCAGTCCATACAAATGGAACCTTTGGAGACAGCAAAGAGGTTAGAGGAACCACCACAACAGCAAAGTTCTTACAAAAACAACGATAATAACTGGTCATTCCCACGGAACGGCGGAGTTCTCGCCGGGTTAATGGTTTTGGAAAACCTAAAATGTCCTGTACTTTTTATCAGAGAGTAGACTGACGTGCCCTTGACCCACTTCTTTACCTAAATAGGTAACCGTGGCCCTGACAAACTCGCTTTTTGCAAGGTTCACAGTTAATCTGGCCCGTTCCAGACAAATAAAAAGATTTTCCAAAGCCAACAGGTGGTCAGCCCAGGAGGAAGTGTGGATAACAATGTCGTCCAGATAAGTACTGCACGAAGGAAGATCTGATGTCACCAGATTCATTAATCGCTGGAAAGTAGCGGGGGCGTTCCGCATATCAAAAGGCATAACTGTATATTGCAATAGACAGTCTGGCGTCACGAAAGCTGAGATTTCCGAGGCAGCCGGAGTCAACGGAACCTGCCAGTAACCTTTAAGCAGATCTAGTTTGGTGACAAATCTGCATTTTCCAACACTGTCAATACAGTCTTCGATTCTAGATAAAGGGAAAGCATCAGGAACAGTAATGGCATTCACCTTTCTATAATCTGTAACGAATCGGGCAGACCTGTCAGGTTTTTGTTCGATGAGGCAGGGGGAACTCCACGGGCTATAGCTGGGTATAGCCAAACCATGTTCTGACAAATGGTCTGTCTCTTGTTTCAACAGCTCTCTTTTACGTGGGTTAGTCCTATAAGGATGTTGCTTGATCGGTTTCGTATCTGTAACTCTCACATCATGTTGTATGAGCATGGTTTGAGAAGGGACATCTTTAAATAAACACGAGTGTTTGTGGATGAGCGTTGTTAACTCGCGTCTCTGGTCCTCTGAAAGATGAGCTAAGCTGTCATCCAGGCGTGACAGGATTTGCGAGTTTTGCAGCCGGGGACTTATGTTAGTGGTTGACCGGGGTTGAGCAACCTCATCTAGAACCGGGGTGATGGCTGCGGCTGTGCACACTGCGGCCTCACCGGGTGGTTGTGTAGAAGTCTGAGGAGACAGATATCCTTTCAACATGTTAATGTTACAGACACGTTTTTTCCTGCGACGGTCAGGGGTGTTTAAGATGTAAGACGTGTCACTCCATTTCTTTTCTACGATGTGAGGTCCTTCGAATTTTGCGGACAGACCATGGGTCGTAGCTGGGTTTAACACAAGGACTGAATCTCCAGGAGAAAAAATGCGTTTCACAGCATGACGGTCAAACTTAAACTTCATCTTGTCCTGCTCACTTTTTAAATGATCATGGGCTAGGGCATTAGCCTCTCTCAGCCTGGTTCTGAAAGCACAAACAAAACGACCTGTACTTGGTTTCTGAGGAGAGGGGGGCTCCAGGAAGCGCTCTTTTAAGGCCTTCAGAGGTCCCTGGGGCGTGTGCCCAAAAACATATGTGCAGGACTAAATCCCAGAGAGTCCTGGTTTGCTTCCCGGGCAGCGAATACAAGAAACGGGACACCCTCATCCCATTGGTTTCCCGAAGAACAACAATATTTCTTTAACATGGTTTTAAAAGTTTGGTGCCACCTCTCAAGGGCACCCTGACTCTCCGGATGGTAGGGGAGGAGATGACATGTTTAATCCCTAAGGTCTGGGTCACACCTTTAAAAAGTTCTGATTTAAACTCGAACCTTGGTCAGTCTGGATGACTTTTGGTAACCCCACAAATGAAAAGAAATTCACCAGAGCTTTCGTAACCGCCTTTGCAGTGATGGATGAAAGCGGGGTAGCTTCAGGGATATGGGTGGCAGTACACATTATAGTGAGTAAAAAACATTTTCCTGATTTGCTTCGGGGCAGAGGGCCAACACAGTCCACAACAACATGGTCAAATGGACCTCCTATAATAGGAATTGGTTTCAGAAGGACTGGAGCCAGGGTCTGATTTGGTTTTCCCACTAATTGACAGAGATGACAGCTGTTACAGAACCGTATCACATCCTTTTTAAGTCCTGGCCAAAAAAATGCTCTAAGATGAGCTGGTAGGTCTTTCTAATTCCTAACTGACCTGACCAAGGGCTTTCATGTGCCAAAGACAGGACGTGAGTTCTGTATTTTGTCGGGACCACAATCTGTCTTGTCAAACCCCAAGGGGCGTTTTTAGCTGCTGGATTACACCAGGTTCTCAGTAACGCCGGGGACACACCGGCCGCGGAAGCGCCGCGGAAGCGCCGCGAAGCGCCGAGAAGCGAATCGCTCACGAAATTCGGCCGCTGCTCGCCGCTCCTCAGTTCAGATCAGACGCGCCCCAGTCGAGGCGCGCCTCGGCTCAGCTGTAGTTTTTCTTTTAAACACTCGGTGTCCTCCATTTCCTCTCTGCCTTTCCTCAGCTCTTTTCCTCTACGTTTGTGTTTGTGTGTGTGTGTGTGTGTGTGTGTGTGTGTGTGTGTGTGTGTGTGTGTGTGTGTGTGTGTGTGTGTGTGTGTGTGTG
>SSNQ01033682.1:0-32042 GCA_006942095.1 Nothobranchius kuhntae | reverse complement strand
GAAAGAGAGCACACACACACACACACACACACACACACACACACACACACACACACACACACACACACACACACACACACACACACACACACACACACACACACACACACACACACTCACACTCACACTCACACACACACACACACACACACACACACACACACACACACACACACACAAACCTGAAACCAAGGCCGAATTAACCATATGGGCAACTGGGCAATTGCCCAGGGGTCCACGAACTCTGAAGGGCCCAGGCCTAGGGCAGCAAGAGCACGATCAAAATACTGTATCTGTAATCTCCCGCTTTATATCTAGGGTGACCGCATGTCCTCTTTTCCCCAGACGTGTCCACTTTTCACTCTCTGTCCGGGGCGTCCGGGGGGTTTCTTGTATTGATGAAAATGTCAGTTTTTTCATCCGGGGGCAGGGATCGAATTATGGGGGAGCTGGATATCCTACATATCAGGGAGAGCCGCTGTCGTACAGGATCTGCTCGGGTGCAGGGTCGGCTCGGGGTCCTTCGACTGCCGATGACGTCAAAGTAGTTGATTGGCTGAACATGAAGCTTACGGAAGTGACGTTATCACGTTATGATTTTGATTGGTCTGAACAAATTTGCTGTCGTAGTCTTAGTGGTTGTAGTCCTGTAGTCCAAAAAAATCAACAGTTTTTGGATAAAATATGTTTGAATTTCTAAAGGAAATGTAAAATATAAGCAAATGATAAACGGTGACCCTCAAAAGCTCTTGATGTTGATGAAATGGGGCAAAATAAATAATAATAATAACAATAATAATACATTTTATTTAAAAGCGCCTTTCTGGTCACTCAAGGACACTGTACAGAATAAAAACACAAATCATTCAGTAAGTAAACATCCGTAAACATGAACAAACAAGGCGCTCTAAAATTCAAAGCTGATCTGTGGTTATGAAGGAGTGAGTTTTGAGTTGTTTTTTGAATTCTGTGAATGAGTTAATGTTCTTGATGAGAGGGGGAAGGGAGTTCCAGAGTTTGGGAGCGGCGCAGCTGAAGGCTCTACTCCCCATGGTGCTGAGACGAAAGGAGGGCACAGAGAGATGAATGGAGGAGGAGGACCTGAGGGAACGGGACGAGGTGACAATGTGAACGAGATCTGTGAGGTAGTGAGGGGCGAGGTTATGGATGGCCTTGAAGGTGAGAAGGAGAATCTTGTAGTTAATCCTGGTGTGCGCTGGTAGCCAATGGAGTTGTTTGAGGATGGGGGTGATGTGATGAGAGATGGGAGTTTCAGTAAAGATGCGTGCTGCTGCATTCTGAACCAACTGGAGCTTACGGAGGGTTTTCTGAGGGAGGCCTGAGAGAAGAGAGTTGCAATAATCAAGGCATGCCACTAGCTGGATTTCCTACTCCCTTGACAGACCTTAAGCATGGATAGGCTGGCATTAGCATCGGAGAGGCTAGCCATTAGCATGTCTCAGAGAGTCACTAGTCAACTAGTGGCCAGCCTAGGCACGCTAATGGCTAGCCTCTCCGATGCTAACGCCAGCCTATCCATGGTAATGGTCCGTCAAGGGGGTAGGAAATCCAGCTAGTGGCCAGCCTAGGCACGCTAATGGCTAGCCTGTCCATTGCTAATACCAGCCCGTCCAGGCTAACACTAGCCTATCCATGCTAATAGACAGCAGAGGGAGGATGTGAACCAGTCAATGACCAGCCGAGGGCTGCTAGTCCCTAGCGTATCTGGTAGTAACGCCGGTAAAGGTGCTATTTCTCAGTAAGCAGCGCCAGCCTCTCAGTTACCGGCGCCAGCTTATCATCAATCAGGTCGGTAGTTTGCTTCAGAATTTATATAGCCTCCTGCTGCTGGGCAGTAGTCTTAATTTTGGCCCCCATACCGCGCCATAAAGGAGGGGCCCCAGGACAGAGCCCTGGGGCACACCAGAAGAGACAGAAGAGGGCTGTGAGCAGGAGGATTTGATAGTAATGAACTGAGTGCAACCTGATAGGTAGGACTGAAACCACTGAAGTGGGATGTTAGCAATGCCGATGGAAGATAACCTATGGAGGAGAATGGAATGAGATATTGTGTCAAAGGCCGCATTCAGATCAAGGAGGACCAGGATGGATAGTAGACCGGAATCAGCAGCAATGAGGAGATCGGTAGTTATTTTGAGGAGGGCTGTTTCTGTGCTGTGAAGTGGGCGGAAACCGGACTGGAAGGGTTCATAGAAGGAGTTTAGTGTCAGATGGGTGTTGAGCTGGGTTGCGACTATTTTTTCTAAAACTTTGGAGACAAAGGGTAGGTTGGAGATGGGACGGAGATTAGTAAAAATGTTAGGATCCGAACCAGGTTTTTTAAGGATTGGAGTAACTGCAGCAGTTTTGAAGATAGAGGGAACAATACCGGAGGAAAGGGATGTGTGTATGAGAGCGGAGACAAGAGGGAGCAGGGAGGGGAGGCAGGATTTAACCAAGGCCGTGGGAAGAGGGTCGAGAAGGCAGGAAGAAGGCTTTGACTTGTGGATAATATCTGATATCTCAGAATCACTGGGAAGTTGGAAAATGGAAAATAACTGTGTTGGTTCGGGAGGATCATATGGGGAGGTAGGGGGGATGCTTTGGTTGATTGCACGGTGAATGTTTATTATTTTTTTCGTTGAAGAACAGAAGAAGGGCATTACAAGTAGCAGTAGAGCACATGTGTGGGGGCAGAGTATCGGATGGCCGGTGAATTTAATTGATAATGGAGTACAGTGGAGTACTGTTGTTTGGTTAGTATAATTAAGTCCTTATACTGAGTCATATGATTTTTATATAGTTCTTTGTGAATGGTGAGACCAGTTTTTCTGTAGAGGCGTTCAAGCTGCCTGGATTTGGTTTTCAGCGTCCGGAGTTGAGTGGAAAACCAGGGAGCAGACTGACAGAAAGTAACAGAACGGGTTTTAACTGGAGCAAGGGAGTTTAAAATGTGAGCTAACTGGTCATTGTAGAGAGCAGCCAGGTCATCAGGAGAGGAGAGATTGCCCGGTAGCTGAATATTATCAATATAGGAGGAGAAAGTGTCGATATTGATGTCCTTTATATTCCTAAAAGAAATGAGCCGGGTTGGTTTGATAAAAGAAAGCTGGGTTACAATATTGAAAGAAATAAAATAGTTATCAGTGATGTGGAGATCATCAGCTGCACAGTTAAGAGGGGTGGGACCAGAGCAGCACAGCAGATCCAGGCAGTGTCCTTTGGAGTGAGTTGGAAAGTTGATGTGCTGATTACATCCAAGGCTGTCCAGGCAGGATGAGAAGTCTTTGGTGAGGGGAAAATCGCTGTTGTCCATGTGTGTGTTGAAATCTCCAAGCACTATTACAGTAGATGAGAGTGTAGATAAATGAGCAAGCAGTACTGTGACTTCTGACAGGAAGTGTTTGTGAGGTTTAGGGGGGGCGGTAGATTAATCCAATGATAGTGGGGGTAGGTCCATTAAGTTTAAAAACCAAATACTCAATGGAATTAAAATCAGAGACAGACACTGGCAAAACTTTCCAATTCTCGCGATAGATTATCACGAGACCTCCTCCGCGAGAACCGCGTGGTTTGGTGAGGTAAACAAACCCGGGAGGAGTAGAGTCGTTGAGCTGGGAGAAATCAGCTGGCTGCTGCCAAGTTTCGCAAAGGCACATGAAGTCTATTCCATGGTCCTTGATGAGATCGTGAATGAGATGACCTTTCCCAGTGAGAGAGCAGATGTTGAGAAGGCCGAAGTTGACGGTGGTGCTGTCACATCGATGAGCGTTAGCTGTCCTAGCGAGGCTGGCTAACGAGGAGTGATCAGCTGTTCGGCGGTATGAGTTCCTGTGAGGACGACGGCGAGTGGTGGACCAGAAAGAATTGATTGAATTTGTGGTAGTGGAAATTCCTGCATGAGCCGCGGTGGACATATCTCCGACGGAGAAGATGAGAGATGTCCGGGTCGAGGTGCAGTGAAGCCGGTGGAGATCCAGGGCGGTGACGAATCCTGAGGAGCTCAGCGGCAGTGTAGTGGAGGAAGCCAGCAGCAGGTCGGTGGAAGATGAATGATAAAGTCCAGATGAGTGCGGACCACATGTGAATAGCGTTGGTCCACAAAATAGAGGTTAGGATTGATATAGATATCCACAGTCCAGTCAACAATCTGATAGTGTCAGTCCAACATATAAAATCAAATAAAATCAAAGTTTACCGGTGAGCAGCGGCAGCCAAACGCACCAGCGTTCACTCAATCCGGTGGGCGAGAACTTTATTGAAAGACACCAAGGAATATTTTGAGTCAAAGAATGTATTTAGATAACAACTAAGGAAACATACAGATGAACTCCACATGAATACAAACAGATATGGCTTCACATAAAAGAACTGTTCTATTTTTTGTCAGTCCGATGGTTTTATGCAGATTCACATTCTTTACAAAACAAAGATAATATGGTGTTTTATTAACAAATTACAATTAAAAAGAAAACATTTAGGTGTTAACAAACAGCAATTTATTAACATAACTGCTGATGTCTTTCCAAAAAGTATGTGTGAAAGCCGAGTAGATTTGCAGTAATGTGACGTCATCGGCAGTCGAAGGACCCCGAGCCGATCCTGTACCGACACCGGAAAAAAGTTTTCTACCTATATTACATCATTTATGGACTCTTCTGAGCAGAGAGCACAGAGAGCGGCAGAGCGATGATCGTTGTTGCGCAGCGCTCCAGGCTCCTGAGTCTAGCGCACGGTCCATTCTCAAAGTGGCGCAACCAAAAAACTATAATTAGCACACGATCGTTCATGTCCGCACATATTCTCTATTTTCTGTCTTATTTGTGCCTGAAGCGCTCTGCTACTGCGGAGCTCATCACCTGTGCTGCGGTGATTTCACCTCACTGACGCAGCATCGAAACGCGCTCTCCGCTTTGCGGTCGGGAGATCCCTTTGATCTGCTCAGAAGTAACTGATGAGGTGAAAAAGTAAGAATCCAGGCAGCATTTTTTCTGGAGAGTTTAGAGGAGATGCAGGAAGATGAGAGACAGACAGGACAGGAAATAGTTAAATAAAAATAAGAAAACAAAACAAAGTGTTGAAAAGTAAAATGTAGGTAGACTTATCTCCAATACACGTTTTTACTTGTATAAAACAATAAGTTACACACACGTAATAATTATACATCTGATACAATTCAGATCACCTTCAATACTCAGTCACACACCCAGGGCCGTTTCAAGGCATTTTGGGGGCCAAGGCACAACAGAACACCCCCCACCCCCATAACTGGGTGCCCCAGAAGCCTCTGTGTAATCTCCAGGAGTGTTAGTTATACAGTGTTTCTAAAAGCCCCTCAGACATTACTGACATGTTCTAATGTTATCAGATGAAAAACTAAATTATCAGACATGCTGTCTCATCTGCTGCTTTTCGAAACTTGCAAACAGTAACAAAACCATTTGAAAGCCACTATTTGTGGATTCTCTGAAAGTTTCCATGGAGTGTGTGACAACTTATTTTTTCATTGATCCTATCGTCTAATCTCACAGCTGAAACAAGCATCCTTAATAATCTGTGCACAGGAAGCTTACCGATGCTGTAGTAAAACAAAAGGTATAATAATTTATTATTAATAAAACCTTGTTGCTGCACTAAAGCAGAAAAATGAGATTTTGCAATAAATATGAAAAATATTTACGTATGAATTGTTTTAGAGCCCTTTTATTGGCAGAATCTGATATTAATTTAGTTCTTACAAAAAAATGGGTCCCAACGTGGTTTGTGTGGCGTTGCCATAGTGTGACGTCATAGGCACAGATCCCCTGTCCTCTTGTTTGGAAATGGAAATATGGTCACCCTATATTAAACAAACTGTCCACCCGGGCTTTTGCGCTGCACAGAGACGCTTCGCTGCCTATGACTTTGAACATCAGTTGGGAGCAGTTGAGAGTCAGTCTCATGCAGACTGACCAATGAAGAGAGGGCCTCAAGTTAAGACCCTCTCCTCATTGGTCAGTCCACACGAGGTGGGTCAAAGGTTACCCTGAGTGTGTTACGTGAAGTCAGGCATTCAAGTATTGAGTATATTTACTGCATATTACAGTAAAATATTCTGTATGTGACCATATTATGGTGATCCTTGGGTCATGATGACGGGGGCCCTTTGATATTGTTGCCCAGGGTACAACAAAGTGTTAATCTGGCCCTGCCTGTAATGGTATCTGTAAAGAAAATATAATCAAGTATTTTTCTTTTCACTCAAAATGGGAAGTTTTTACACTTGATTTTTACAAATGATTTTGGGTCCACCACAGCATTAATATGATCATTGCCACACATGTATAACATGTAATGAGTTCTAATGACCTTGTGTGAGGTGGAATCTGATAAAAGCCATGGTCTAAGCCACATTTCCATGTTTTAGGGGACATTTGTTACTGTGAAAGCATTGAAAAGCTCTGCAGCTCATGTTTTTATCATCTTTAAAAAAATACCAAATGTAGCAATTTTCCATGAATGTTGGGTGAAAAAAAGGAAAAGCTTATTTTGTTTGCTCACCACACTTTTAACAACCGAATTCCACTTTTCTCTGCATTCTCATTTCCTCTGGGGATGAGTTTTTACGCCCATACATCTACTGCTTTAATCTCTTTCTTCTCTCACCTCGTTATTCTCTATCTCCCTGTTCCAGTCCCTAATGTCCTCACTTCGACTCCCTTTCTTTCCGTGCCTTCGCTCTCCTCTAAACCCAACGTTTTCTCTTTCCTTTTCCAGTCACATATTCAAGGCTTTTCTCCAGACTCAAATAATTAATCAGCTGCAGCACATACTTTAAAATGTCAAAGATTCCTGGAACAAGAACACAAATTTTTAGCTTCTTATGCATCCCTCTGCCTTATTAATGGCATGGCAGATGCTTTAATGCTAATATTAATTAAATTTAAAATAGAAAATAGGTATTCCCTAACATCTGGTTTGTGTGAAACAATCCCCCATCCCTCAATTTGAGTGAGGAGGATTTTCCATTCATCCATCCACTTTTTTGCTGCTTATCCAGGATGGGGTCACAGGGGCAGTAACCTATGCAAAGAGGCGTCCCTTTCCCCAGCCACTTGGGTCAGCTCCTCCAGGGAATCCCAAGGCGTTTTCTGGTCAACCGAGAGATATAGTCCCTCCGGTGTGTCCTGGGTCTTCCTTTAGGTCTCCTCCTGGTTGGATGTGCTCAGAAAACCTCACCGGGGAGGCATCCAGGAGGCATCCTAACTAGATTCTCGAGCCACCTCAACTGGCTCCTCTTGATGTGGAGGAGCAGCAGATCTACTCCAAGCCCCTCCCAGTTGACCAAGATTCTCACCTTATCTCTAAAGGAGAGCCCAGCCACCCTGCGGAGAAAACTCATTTCAGCTGCTTGTATCCGCGATCTTGCTCTTTTGGTCACTGCCCAAAACTCATAGGTGAGGGTAGGAACGTAGATCAACCAGTAAATTGAGAGCTTTGCCTTCTGGCTCAGCTCTCTCTTCACAACAGATTGGTACAGCGCCCGCATCACTGCAGATACAGCACCAATCTGTCAATTGAGCTCACGCTCCATCTTCCCCTTACTCGTGATCAAGACTCCAAGATACTTAAACTCCTCCACCTGGGGCAGGACCTCATCCCTGTAGCCTGGCCTGCCAGACTCGTCCTCTGTTTAATTCTGCACAGAGAAAGAGTCTGGTTACTCACAGGCAGAGAGGTACATGAGGGGCGGGACTAGGCAGCTCAAAAATAACCAATCAAGAGAAAAGACAGAAAGGCCGACTGTACCGCGCAACACTGTAGTTTTTTTGCTGTGGTCAAAAATAGTGTCTGGCAAAGGCGCAAACATCATTTTTAGAAGAAAGGCTTTTAGCACTTCTACTTGTTGTTTTAAAGACGTGTCCAAGTCATTTAGAACAGTGGAAAGAGCCACAGCAAACTCTGCTTGTTTATGATAAACTCAGCGTTGTGGTGTGTGGTGTACTCTACTCAGCGCTGATTGGCTCGGTTAGAATTCTCAGGGGGTGGGGTTATTTGAATAGGAGAGTTCCCAGACCCTTTCTCTGTGCAGAAGTAAACAGAGGAGTCTGGCAGGCCAGGCTATCATCCCCGACCTGGAGAAAGCATTGTTCCCTTTTCCGACTCAAGACCATGGTCTCGGATTTAAAGTTATCAAAAATATTAGCTTCATCTAAACCGTCAACTTGTATTTTAGATCCAATCCCAACCAAATTATTTGAAGATGCATTTTCTTTGGTTACTGCCCCCATTCTAGATATAATCAATCTATCCTTAGTAAATGGATATGTGTACCACAGGATTTTAAGGTTGCTGTAATCAAACCTTTACTTAAGAAACCTTCTCTGGATCCAGATGACCCAATGAATTATAGACCAATATCTAACCTTCCATTTTTATCCAAAGTCCTGGAGAAAATAGTGGCCATCCAAGTATGTGAGCATGTAAACACTAATGATCTGTTTGAGGAATTTCAGTCTGGTTTTAGAGTATCACAGCACTAAAACTGCATTAGTGAGAGTTACAAATGATATTCTCATGGCCTCAGATAAGAATCTTGTGTCTGTTCTAGTCTTGTTAGATCTCAGTGCTGCTTTTGAAAGAAAGAAAGAAAGAAAGAAAGAAAGAAAGAAAGAAAGAAAGAAAGAAAGAAAGAAAGAAAGAAAGAAAGAAAGAAAGAAAGAAAGAAAGAAAGAAAGAAAGAAAGAAAGAAAGAAAGAAAGAAAAGATAAAAATCACGAGGCGCTTTGCAAAGGCAAAACAAAACAAAAAATAAAAGTATAAAAACCTTTCTAAAATGATTAAAAATATGTTTTCAAGTAGAAAAAAGCAAGGAAAGGGAGAGAGAGAGAAAATGAATAGGAAAGATGGAAATCAATGGATCCCAGGAAAGACGGAATGAAAACAGATTAAGGAGAGAGTGGTGACGAATCCAGCCTGAACAGGTGAGTTTTCAGCTGCTTTTTAAAGGAGACCACTGAGTACACTGATCTCAAGCTCAGGGGGAGGGAGTTCCAGAGTCTGGGGGCCACAGCAGCAGATGATCTGTCACCTTTGGTCTTTAGCCTGGTGCTGCACAACCAGTAGGCTTTGATCACTGGACCTCAGGGGCTTGCTGGGGGTGTAGGGACTAAGAAGATCACCAATGTATGTCAGGATCTGTTCCTACCCCCTTTGTCTCTTACTCTCTCCTGCCCCTGATTAGTTCTTTATTGGTCTCACCTGCCCTTGTTAACCTGCTCATGTGTTTCTGATTGTTTGCCTGTGTATTTATACCTCCCATCTTGCATGTGTCCTTTGTCGGGTCATTGTTGTAGTTTGTTGTGGTGTCTCATTGCGCCTGCTGTATCCTCTATCATTAAATCCATTTTATGTTATCTGAGCCTGCATTTCTGCCTGCTGGTCAGCTCCACCACACATGGTCCGCCGCCACCCACGCCTCAACGTGACAGAATGATCCGACCAACCTGGACCTCTGGTGAGCTATAACATCTGCCTGGAGGATTATTTGTTTTTTGCTTTGTCTCCGTCCAGCGGAAGGAGAATCTGACTTGAGGGGTTTTCGGCGCATCCCACCTGTTTCCGGGGTGGTCAAACCCATTGAGGGGGATTTGACGCATCCTACCTGTTTCCGGGGTGGTAAAATCCCATCTCCTCTCCTGCTGTCCACCCCGTCCTGTTTTTTCCACAGAAGCTACAGGTCCTGGAGTTTTGGTGGTGTAAAACCCCTATGCACGCCAACATTCTCCGGGGTGGTAGGGCTGGTCTTCCCGCTCCTCTTCTGCTTCCCTTCACCCGAGCCTCCGCCTGTGACCCAGCTGATCGTTATGTGCACCTGCTCTGACCGTTTGTTGAGTACCTGGTTTCCTCGCATCGCTGCCTCGGTTCATCAACTTCCCGGTCTACGCCTGCAGGGCCTACACCTGCAGGGTCTTCACCCGCAGGGTCTATGCCTGCAGACCTCCTATGCTGCAGCCTCGTCAAGTCCCGCTGCTGCAGCCTCGTCAAGAGTCCCGCTGCTGCAGCCTCGTCAAGAGTCCCGCTGCTGCAACCTAATCAGAGTCTACGTTCCCGAGTTCCAGAGTTCCAGAGTTCACGAATCTACGTCCCCGAGTTCCCGAGTCTATGTTCCCGAGTTCCAGAGTCTATGTTCCAGAGTTCCGCATTCCCGAGTTCCTGAGTCTATGTTCCCGAGTTCCTGAATTCCATGTTCCTGAGTCTACGTTCCCGAGTTCCAGAGTCTACGTTCCCAAGTGCCCGAGTTCCACGTTCCCGAGTTCCTGAGTCTACGTTCTCGAGTTCTACGTTCCTGAGTTCCACGTTCCCGAGTTCCAGAGTCTTCGTTCCCGAGTTCCAGAGTCTACGTTCCCGAGTTCCAGAGTTCCCAAGTCTGTGTTCCCGAGTCTCGAGTATGTTCCCGAGTCTCCAGTGTGTTCCAGATTCTCCAGTGTGTTCCCGAGTCTCCAGTGTGTTCCACGAGTCTCCAGTGTGTTCCCTGAGTCTTCAGTGTTTCCCCAAGGTCCCGAGTCTTCAGTGTTTCCCTGAGGTCCCAAGTCTACGTCACGAGCCTCCAGTGTTCCTGTGTCCACGTTCCGAAACCCCCTGTGCCTCCATGTTCCGGATCCCTGGTCCCCTTGTTTTCCGAGTTATGTGGGTCTTGTGGGCATCTGGTATCCGCCCCTTAAGGGGGGGTACTGTCAGGATCTGCTCCTACCCCCTTTGACTCTTACTCTCTCCTGCTCCTGATTAGTTCTTTATTGGTCTCACCTGCCCTTGTTAACCTGCCCATGTGTTTCTGATTGTTTCCCTGTGCATTTATTCCTCCCATCTTGCATGTGTCCCTTGTCGGATCATTGTTGTTGTAGTTTGTTGTGGTGTCTCGTTGCTCCTGCTGTATCCTCTATCATTAAATCCATTTTATGTTATCTGAGCCTGCATTTCTGCCTCCTGGTCAGCTCCACCACACATGGTCCGCCGCCACCCACACCTCGACGTGACAATGTATGATGGTGCTTGTCCATGTAAGGCCCTATAGACCAGAACCAGGATCTTGAAATGAACCCTGAAGTTGACTGGCAGCCAGTGAAGCTGGAGGAGAAGTGGGGTGATGTGGGTGTGTTTGGAGGACTTGGTCAGAAGCCGAGCACAGACATTCTGAATCACCTGTAGACGGTTCAGGGAGGTTCTGCTCAGACACGTGAAAAGAGAGTTGCAGTAGTCTAAGTGTGAGGACATGAAGGTGTGGATAACTGTCTCAAGTTCAGAGTGGGACAGAATGGGACTCAGCTTAGCAATGTGTCACAAACTCCTCCAGCTAACTCCATTTCCCAGCATTCTCGCCACCACTTCCCAACATTCCCGCCACCAACGTTGCTTGCCGACGTCATCACGCCAACACTATATACGGAAGTGCCGGCATTCATTCATTACTCAGTCATCGTTCCTACCAGACTTTGAATCGAGTTCTCAGGCTTACCAGCCTTCAAACCCAACCCAAGGACTTTTCCACGCTGGTTACTACCAGTGAGCCAGCTACCTTATCCTTCAGGAACTGCTACTCAGTCTCTCTGAGTGCTGTGTCGCCATTCCCAGAGCAAAGCTGCGTGCTCTGTCTAACCCAACGCTAGCTACTCCGCGTCTGGGTCACACAGTAATGCCACATTCCATCTCCGCTACGCTTCAGCTCAGCCGTGAAACCTGACACAATGTTCCTGAGATGGAAGAAGGAAGAGCAAACAAGAGAACTAACTTGAGAATCCAGGGTGAGAGCTGGGTCAAAGGTCACACTAAAATTCCTGACAGAGGGTTTGGTGTGAGAAGCAAGCTGACCAAGAGAGTATCTGACTTTGGGAACCAGCTTGTCTGGGGCACAGATGAGGATCTCAGTCTTATCAACAATCAGCTGTAGAAAGTTCCCAGCGATCCAGGTTTTGATAGAGTCTAAGCAGGAGTGTAACAGCTGCAGTTTAGACATCCCATGGGGCTTAAAGGAGATGTATAGTTGGATGCCATCTGCATAAAGATGGTAGGGGATTTCTTTAAAGGAGCTCAGGATGTGCTGAAGAGGAAGCAGATAGAGGAGGAAGAGCACAGGCCCCAGCACAGAACCTTGTGGGACACCATGAAAGAGGGATGTGGTGGAGGACCTAAACTTGAAGACGGCCACAGAGAAGAAAAGCTCCGACATTTAAGAAGAGAACCACTCCAGAGCAGATCCTGATAGGCCTACCCAGTCTCTCAGACTCTCCAGTTGCAGATGATGGTCAACAGTGTCAAAGGCTGCAGCCAGGTCCAGCAGGACCAGAACAGTCCCCTGCATCACTGAGTCAGGTCGTAGGAGACCCTAAGAAAAGCTGTTTCAGTAGAATGAGCTCTACAAAAATCTGACTGGAAACTATTATAGATGTTATGTTCATCAAGAGCAGCTGTGAGTTGTTTAGCCACAACCTTTTCCAAGATCTTGGAGATGAACAGAAGTTTAGAGATGGGTCTGAAGCTGCTACGAAGAGTGACTTGTTGATCACAATATTCTTTTAGAAAGGCTTGAACATGTTGTAGGGATCAAAGGAACAGTGTTAGGCTGGTTTAAATCCTACCTGTCGGATAGATGTATTTTGTAAATGTACATGACAAATCTTCTTAATACTACAGGGTTACTTATGGAGTACTTCAGGGTTCAGTGCTTGGACAAATTCTTTTTACTATATATATGCTCCCAATTGGTAAAATCATTAGACAGCATGGGATAAACTTCCACTGTTATGCTGACGATACTCAGTTATATTTATCCATTACCCTTGATTAACCTAATCGGTTAGTTAGATTACAGGCTTGTCTTGAAGACAAAAAAATTAGATGACTCTAAACTTTCTGCTTTTAAATCAAGACAAGACTGAAGTTCTCCTCTTTGGACCCGAAATTCAGAAATGGAAACTTCTTAGTCAATCACCTGATCTGAACGACATTAGATTAGTCTCTGAAAACAAATTAAGGAACCTTGGTGTTATCTTTGACCAGGACATATAATTCAAATCCCACGTTAAACAGGTTTGTAGAATTTCCTTCTTCCTCCTCCGGAACATTGCTAAGATTAGAAGCATCTTTTACAGGAGTGAACCTCCTCTGGAGGTTTCTTCCTGTTAAAAAGGGAGTTTTCTTTTCCACTGTTGCTAAATGCTTGCTTAGTATGAAGATTGCTGTAAAGACTCGGACACTAGTCAGTGACTCAATGCAATTTGCAATTAACATTTTACTGATTGGCTTAATGAACTGGGGCCTCATTTATAAAGCTTGCTTACGCACAAAACGGGGTCAGAAAACTGCGTAAGCAACTTTCCACGCAAACTTTGGGATTTATAAAAGAAAACTTTGTGGTGTGTGCAACTTTAAGTTGACTAAGGACCTGGTTTACGCACATTTTGTACATGCAGAGCACCTGCAGTGCTGCTGAGAAGGATACAATTATAAATTCCAGCAGCATTATCACTTGTACCGCTTTGTGTTCACACAGAACAAGCTATGATGTAGCCACAGCTGACCCAGGGTGCACTGACAGAGGTGAGGCTGCTGAGCACTGGCGCCACCGGTCCCTCTGACCATGACCAGCAGGCAAGGGGGGTTAAGTGTCTTGCCCAAGAACACAATGACACCGCCAAACTGAGTATGGATCGAACCTGCAACCTTCTGAATGTCCAGTTGAGGACGTGTGTGAAAGGAGGATGGTAAGGAAGATGGCCTCCATCTTGGAAAACCCTGCCCACCCACTGCATTCCCCTGTGGAGGCCATGGCCAGCTCCTTCAGACTGAGACATCCCAGATGTAAAACAAAACGCTACTGTAGGTCATTCATCCCCTCTGCAGTAAGAATGTAGAACCCCTCAGTTTAACTGGTACTGGCATTATCCCTTTTCACGCTAGTATCAGAGTTATATTCAGTATGTGTGCAAAACCTGGATGTACATTTGTATGTCTGTGCCCTTTCTTTTTGGAAAATCAATTTTAGATCTTTATTCATTTGAGAATTGCTGAAGGTTACAATAATAGCCTACTACTTCCTGTGCTGCCTTAATGAATCAATTCTATTCTATAAATATTTGAATCTTTGTTACTTTATGCTCCTTCTTTAACCATGAAATAGCATGAACACAGTTACTGGTGATGCCAGCTGTTAGAGAAGAGTCTCCTGTATTAAGCTTACTATTACAAGCTTCCTGAAAACACTTGATTTATACCTGAACACTAATGCCAAGACATCCCACACACTTCCCCTACCAGGCCAGGAAGAAATTAGATGTGCAGCCAGGACAGAGGTGAGGGATTATGACTGCAGATTAATAGTGGAAACATGGACAGCTGGGCTAAAAGCCTCTATTGGGCGTATTCTCAGCATAGCAGCTGCGGCTTGAATTGTTGCTGGGTGGATCTTGAGCTGCTGAAACCTTGGGAAAGCTATTGAACTTCCATGTATCAAACTTACTGGTGTGTAACCATAAAAAATAATTACTGTACATATAAGCAGTATCAAATTTGGAACTGTTGTAAAAATGAGGGGGGAAAAGGAAATAAAAAATACCAAAAAAGTTAACGAAAAAGTGAGAAAGACATAACAAAAACTTGATAAATGAAAGATAGGTTCTAGAAAAGTCAAGAGTTAATAAATTCAGACTATTTTTACACTGTACACACTCTATCCCTCCAGTAAAAAGGGAAAACAATCTTTCTTTAGCACAACCTGCAACACAATTCGATCTGGTAACAAACCTCCCAGTTTTAAAGGGACTTTACGGTTTTGAATTTTTATGCTCGCGATTGCCCCCTCAGGCCAAAAGCGTAACGGCAGCTTCAATAGTAGGCTCGTGCAGGAGGCGCACATGCTGTACGTGCATACTCCTTAACAAAAATAACAGCTTTGACAGTCCCTTGTGTGTGTGTGTGCCCTGGAGGACAGAGGACAGGAGAACGCGGAGCTAATTAATTAAATAATTTGGTTCTGTACCTTTCTCTTCAGCACAGCCGACAAAGATTTATGATGGGTCAGTCCTCCTGCATGCTCAGATCATTCCATTCCCTTGCTTTGAAAAATTGTTCCAAAATGAAAGTTGAACCCACATCTTTTTTATCTGTGAATTCAATGCCGTTCGGCGAGTCTTAAGTAAAAATTTGGGCATCTTACTGTAAATAAATAAACCATTAATGTAAAAAGAAACTCTAAACAAACTATTTTCACATCCAGAATTGAACACAGGTCTTCTGCACGACGGTCCGACGTCTTGCTAGGTGAGCTAAAGCGCCAGTGACATCCTCAGTATCTGTAACATTTATATCCTCGATGACAGCTGAAACAACGTTCAAAGAACGGTTCGGAGGGCTATGCCTGAGCGTGAACACGCATGAAGCAGCCTGCTTGACTGAAGCAGCTCTCTTTTTCTGTGATTTTACAGAAAAATAGGCAATCACAGTAAAATTGCCAGAGCTCATTCTACAGGACCAGGGCATTGCAGGAGAATGTATGAAGAAGAAATGTATTATTTCAGTACATGTTTTGGCTGTCAAACTTCCATAATGCCCCTTTAAGGTGAAGTAAAATGACGTCCTGTGGTCATATTAGGGTACTGCAGGCCATTTTTATAAACAAAAAGAAACATTCCCACTGTCGTTCTGTGAGTTTCAGGGCTGTTGCCAGCACTGGAAAATCCTAGATGACAATGAGTCATACACAGTAAGGCAATAGATCAATACATTGTCACATCTGGTGTTAGCGCTCTTTGATGTTTAATGGTAGGGAGCACCATGGATATGTATTCAAACACTAGATGCCTTGTCCCTGCTGTTCGCCAATGGGACAACTGCCCCCCTTTCATGATATTGGGGTGTATGGTGCATGTACCATTTAAGTAAATTTTCAACCGATTTTCAAAAGGTTTGATTTATTATAAACGCCAGAGATGTGTCTATGAAATAGGTTTGGCCCAGAAAATCCTGTTATTTCACTCCACAAAGCATTTAATCTTTCATAGATAACACACATATAATTGGAAGCTACAGTAACGTAAAGTATACCTAGCCTATTTCTTTATTATATAGATTTATGCATCCACCCATTCATCCATCCATCCATCCACCCATCTCTCTCTCTCTCTCTCTCGCTCTCTCTGTATATATATATATATATATATATATATATATATATATATTCCTGGTTTGTGAAATAGGATTTGCTTAGAGATGAGATTTCAAGGTTCTTTTGAGGTAACGCCACATAAACAACACAGATACAAAATGTGCACCCTAACAAATAAGACAAGTGGCACCCAAATCTCATCTGTCAGCCAGAACCGGTATGCCAGCAATAAAATTTAAGCCAGCTAATTATTTTGTATTTTCACTATTTCTTAACTATTGTTTTTTTTTTTATTTATTGACTTTCTTTGATTAATTATAAGCTCTTTGGAAATGCTTTCTGAAACAGCTAGGAAATAATCAAAAGATAGATTAGGTTTATAAATAAGATGGATTACAGTAATAAATAAGAAAGATGGATAATGGATTGATCTTGTGAAGGAGATTTTTAACATTCATAAAACCAGATAAACAATGTATAGAAGGAGGTAGCAGCAGCTATGGAACAGCAGTTTCAAGTAATTTTATTGACATAAAAAAATTAACAGACCAAATAATGTATTAGTCTAGGTTTTCTTTGCAACATTTATGAAAGGTGATCCCACATTGTCTCAGTTTGTCACAGCGGCGATTCGAGCATCCATAGGCTGCACAAAGTCAGGCACGTTGACCCTCGAGCTTCACAATTAATAAGTGTATTTCTGCAAACACAAATCCAGAAATGTCCTGTTTTAATATATCTTCATATAATTTTTGTGTAAACAAACCAAGATGCTTAAGAATCACGGGCAATTAAGCATTAATTTATTTGAAATAAAATGAGCGACTCTCATTGAGGTAAATAGTCAACTTTGTTTTGCTAAGCAGTGCACTCACCGTAGCCTCGCCATCTCTAAGCCAAGTTAGACAGCTAATAAATACAGAAACATCCACAAATGCAGCCATGTAGACAACAATGCGGCGGTCGTAAAGTCGTCATTGGTTTTGTAGAACCACATAAAATATAGATTGTGGTCTAAACCTGAATAACGTGTAAATAGCCTATAGGGACACATGGTTTAAAATGAAGCTACTTTCAAAAGCAAAAGCATTAATTTCAACATGTGCAAGTATGCTGTCTCAAGCCCATGTGTTCTAAGGTTTGTAACAAGGCAAACCGCTTGTAAATCCGCTAATATTTCATAGAGTTAAGAGGGTTTTGGTTGAAGCTGATCACTCACCTTCCAGCTGCTACCACTGAGAGCGAAGGGGTCTTCTGTCTGAGATAAGATGGCCGCCGTTTAGCTACGTCCTCGACTCCCGCTTTCTCTGTCTAGTGTTTATATACACTCAACAAAAATATAAACGCAACACCTTTGTTTCTGCTCTGATTTTTCATGAGATGGACTTAAAGATCTGAAATTCATTCCAGACACAAATATTACCATTTCTCTTAAACATTGTTCACATATCAGTCTAAATGTGTGATAGTGAGCACTTCTGCTTTGCTGAGATAATCCATCCCACCTCACAGGTGTGCCACATCAAGATGCTGATCTGACATCATGAGTAGTGCACAGGTGTACCTTATACTGCCCACAATAAAAGGCTTTATAAATGAACTTGAACTGAATTGAATTGAATTGAATTGAATTGAATCAAAAAGTCAATATCGAGTATCCCTACTGACAATGCCGCAGCTGGCTGAAAATGACATCTGTGTCAACGTAACCTTGCTTCCAACATGGTTGAGGCATTACACTGTTTTGTGGTTATTTCAATGTAGAATTCTTACATATTGTACCTTTAACATAACATCATTTGGGGACACAAGAATCATTCATCATGCAAACTGCCGGTTGACTAAAGCTCTGATTAGAGATTTCAAAGCTTCAGCTGATTTGCATGTAGGTGATTAATTCAGACTAACGTGGTTCCCTCTTGAGAGTTGCTGCTGTACACTGTGTTTTAAGGCTTGGCTTTACGCTGACATCATCTCCTGTGAGATCCCGCTATTAAGAAATGTCCTCTAGACCCACTGAGTCTCAGGGAAGTTGCATGAGTTTAGAAACATTCAGCTCACTTAAAACTTCACATCACCAGGAGACAAAGGTGTTTTATTATAAAACAAGTCTGAGTCGATCGTTGTGTTCCAGTGGCAACACGCGTTTCACATGAAACCTCTCAGATGTGCTAATCTGAGGATTCTCATTTGGGGTTTCCTAACAGGAAGTGAGGCCACTCAGCTGTGTTTATTGACTGTTCCGTTATGTAATCTCCTGATTAATAATCTCTCCTTCTGATACCAGCCAACAAAAGAGTTTGTTTGTGAATTACGAGCTTTGTTCTGTTAAATGAGCAGCTCCCTCCCTGTCAACGACATCTTCCCTCTTCTGATTATTGTCTGAAGAGTTCCTGCAGGAGCAACAGGGTCAGATTCCGGTGGTAGTTGCTAAAGAAAGGGTTTCATTTTCAGATGGATCAAAAACCTTTATTTGGCAACCTTTGCTTTCTCCAGATTTTTCATTTCCTCTACTTTCCACTGAGAGCGAATCTCATCTAACCAAACACATTTGTTTGTCTCATTTCCTAAAATGAGCCTGTGGAGGACAAACGGTAAATGCAATACGACCTCTGTCAAACTGGGGTTATCCAATAGGCTTATTTTTCTTGGTCCCTCTTTTTATTTTGAGTCAACACAACCTGAGACTAGAAAGGGGGGTGATTTATCTGACCAAACCTAATGCAATGTGGGCAATTCTCAGTCAATTTTAAAGCTACCATAAATCCTCTAATACAGACCGGTATTCAATTAAAGGCCGGGTCTCCAATTTTGGCCGGCGTCAGAGTCAGCGGAGGTAAATAATGGCCGGTCTCTTATTGTGGCCGGATTGGAATGTGGTAACAAGCAAGTACGAGCGTCTCAGCGGCAGGGTTATAGTTCCCAAATCAACCAGCAGGAGGCAGTAGAGGTTCACGCAGACCTTTATTAGGCTTTTTCTTCAACGCTTTGTAACGCTACAGACATGATCCTCTATCACGCTCCTACCACACAGAGTCACGGTGCCAGTTAACCATGCTAATCCAACCGCTCCACAGAACACACATCAACCTTCCCTGTGGCTTACATAACACTCACACAACACGCAAATCAGCACATAGGAACTAGCAGAACGATAGGAAACACATATAACACAATACCCAGAATGCACCTGGCTTACAACCCCAGCCAGGTCATTACACTGCAGAACACTCTGGAGAGCAGCAGTAGGGGGTGTATGAATTACAGTAATCCCTCGTTTATCGCGGTAGATGCGTTCCAGACCTGGCCGAGATAGGTGAAAATCCGCGAAGTAGGGACTCCCAGCATGCCCCTCGCGGGGATTCCCTCCACGTCGCACCTACGTCACAAACCGCGGCTATAAACCAAACGGAAGTCGCCTTTCCAGCTCACCACTCAGTCATCGTTTCTTCAGATTCATGATCAGAGTTTCCAACCTACCGATCAATCCAACGAACTATCAGCTCATAGTAAGTTATCTTACTTACTTCTGGAAAGCCCGGCATTTCCGTGTCACTTCGTTGACAGTCGAACGCTCGGGGGTTTCCTAGAGCAGCAGGCGTTTCACCGACGCTTATCACTTCCGCGTCTGTGAAACCACGCTCCCTATTGAATTATCGTATGATCACATTCTCTGTGATCAGCAACGCGCTGTGCCAGACCTTAGCTACTGACACGCGATCGTTCATGTCGGTTCATTTCCTTTAATGTTTTCTGTCTTTTAATTGCGCCTGATGTGTATCGCTGCTGTGGAGCGGGGCGCATCAACTTGTCCTCCGACGCACAGATCACTGATGCGGCCGGCAAGCAGGGAGCGCTCAGCTGTTTTCGCGGTCGGTAGATCTGCCTCCTGAGCATGGCCACAGTAACAATCAGGTGTCGCCACCTCAAAAACTAATTTAACACGCGATCGTTCATGTCAGTTCATTTCCTTTAATGTTTTCTGTCTTTTATTTGCGCCTGATGCGTTTCGCTGCATGCTGTGGAGCGGGGCGCTGCGGGCATCACCTTGTCCTCCGACGCACTGATCACTGATACGGCCGCCAAACAGCAAGCGCTCCGCTGTTTTTGCGGTCGGTAGATGTTTTAGAACTGCAGTTCAAAGGTAACTCATGAGGTGAATATATATGAACCCAGGTAGCAGTTTTTCTTTAGGATTGAGAGGAGATGCAGGAAGATAATAAACAGACAGGACAGAAAAATAGTCAAATAAAAACAAGTTAGTTTTTGTACCTGGTGGTTGCAACAAACAGACACCATTGAAGGTAATCAGAAGTGAGGAACAGAAAATGAAATAATTATTTTAATGTTTAGAGCAGCAGGAACTCCGAGAGGCTGCAGGCGCATCAGTGAGTTTGCGGCCGCTGCGCAGGGGGAGGGGGGAGAGGGCTGAGGCAGAAACTACCGTTGTTAAAAGAAATGTGTTTAACTTTGAAAATGTGGGCGCAATTTTAATTGTCAAAAACTCCAGCGAACCATTAGTTCATTTTGCTCAAATAGAAATAGAGGCCTGCCTCTAATACTGGCCCTCCTTCCAATAAAGGCCTGGAGCTTGATGAGCTTGAGTCAAATACAGGCCCGGGCCTGTATTAGAGGATTTACGGTATTTTCCTTTTTTTACATTTATTTTATACACGTTTGTACAATATACTATCATGTTCGTAAAATATACTATCACATTTGTACAATATACTATCATGTTCGTAAAATATACTATCACGTTTGTACAATATACCGTCTGATATACTCGATTTTCCTGCTTGTTTCCTGCTCTTACAAAAGCACATTTTATCCTCTAATAGATGTAAATCTTGAAATTTAAATCTTTAAGCCCATTAAATCACAAACCAATTGAAAAGGGAAATGATAAAAGCAGGTCTGATTTTTCCCCTCAGACACACACACACACACACACACACACACACACACACACACACACACAATTAAAGCTAAAGAGTAAGATAATTGCCTGAAGATCAAAGTGGATTTTCTGGCTCCTTCCTCGTGTTCTGCACAGTCTCAACCTGAGCCTCAGACATGGAGAACTGTTTTATTTGCTTCACCAACTTCAGACAGCTGTTCCCCTCTATACAGCTCGGGGAGTTGATGTCACTTCTCCCGGCATGCAACAGTTCAAATCGAAACGGCGCCATCTTGGCAGGCAGTACCCCGCCGCTGGGCTATTTGTTATTGTCAGAAAACTCAAACGGTAAATATGGTAGATTCCTTTTGTTCCCCAGGATGCAGAACAGACGTGGACGACATAAGGAATGAACCATCTACAGGATTCTCCAAGATTTGGAACACCGCAAACGGATCATTGTAATAAAACGTGCTAGTGACTGGGCTGAAATGAAACTGTGGGATCCCGAGAGTAAAGGTTTCACTTATGCAGCGACCGCTTCATATCAGGTACTTAAACCAACGTTTCCTCAACTGTGTATGGTATTTATTTTAAATGCTTTTATTATGATTCTTAGTGGGCTTCCTAAACTTATTTTGGCGTGGCTTTTTCTGTCTTATTACTCATAGCAACAAGTAAACATCACGTTAAACGTTGCCTCGTGATTTCTGCGTGCTGCCGTTTACGTGTTTTATGATGACAGCAATTAACCAGCTAAGCTGTTTTTCATTTTTAAGCAATGGCTGATCAGTTGTCAGATCACACATAACAAGCACTTTGGATTGCTATTATCTGTCTCACCGACACAGATCTCAGACAGATCCTGAGACGCTCCTGCCTGACATTTTTATTTTATTCACGGAAAACAATCAGACTAGTGATTTCTCTTGGCGTTCAGTTTATACATTCAAACAACACAGCACTCTTATTTAAACTTCTTACATGTAAATCGATGTTATTTGTCCATCCATCCATCCATTTTCATCCGCTTATCCGGAGTCGGGTCGCCGGGGCAGTAGCCTAAAGCCTGATTCATGCTTCTCCCTCAGCTCCAAATGGGAGAGACACACACGCACGGACGAAGATGTTTTGCTCTCATACTTCTCCATCTCCTGGGGAGTGTGGCAAAGCAATGCCCCACCAGGACAGCAGAGGGCGAAGCGCTGTTCTGTGGTATCCTGTCATGTATCCGGTCCAAGATAGTGTGTTTATATTGTGTTTTTTTTGTATATAAGAGACGTTTTAACAGACAAATTTGTCTCTCATTCTCCTCCACCTCTTCATGCGCTCGCCACCTCTAAACCCACGTTTCCTATCAATTCCATCCACAAATAAAATGCTTGCTGCGCATCTTTTCACACCACCAGTCACGGGGAATTAAACGTTCATGCTTTTAGAGTTTTTTCGCGAGGTCTTCTTCAAGCTTCTCCGTGTCTGCTACTAGTTATCCTCGGCTAAGTATCCCAGGGGCACGGTAAGGGTCGTAGATGTTTAATCTATTTAATTTCTGACTATATAAAACGATTTCTTCGGTTTTAAATTGTGAAGTAAACTCCGACGGAGTAAAATCCAAGCCGATCTCATTCATTTTGTTTGCCTTTGTTGCCTGCCAACATGGCGTCTACTCTCTGAGAGTCACGTGATGTCTGGAGCTCTATACCAATGCTCCTCATAATTACAACAATTCCACCAACATATGCTGAGGGAGGAAATGTGCTTCAACAAAAACTGGAGAACAAAGCTGGAAGTTTTGAGAGATAGTGAAGAATCAGAGGCAGCAGACAGACGATGGTGAGCCTGAGAAGGATTACCTGGAATGAACCCAAACCCACGTCGAGGTTCCTGAGTCATTAACAGACGTTAGCAGGGAGATCTTTAACATCCCTGAACCGCAGATCTAATTACATCACCGAGGACGGGACGGCAATGCTCCGACACAATCACACATCATTTCCTCTGTGCAAAACGCTTCTTAAGCACTGGTGATCAGTGTTGGGCAAGTAACTTCAAAACTGTAATGCATTATTTATTACTTGTTACCCTCATTTTAAAGTAATTCATTACATTACAATATTACTGATTTTAAAATGTAAGGCATAACGCTACTTTTGCATTACTTTAAGTTACTTTCACCAAAACAACTTCAATATGAATCTGGTAATCTGACACTCAATGAGCTCATGACATATATGTGGAAGGTGATGTGGTGTCTGAGCTAGGATTGCTGTTAAAAACAGTCAGATATAATAACAGTGCTTTAAAATGATTGTTTATTAAATAAAAGCAACAACAATCTGTACTCTCAGCACGCTGCCATCTTATATTAACTGAGCAGGGAGTGAGGTGGTGGGGGCTCCAAGCCTATATTTGCCTTGGTCCCCAAATGCCTTGATACGGCCCTGGATGTGGGACTGACTTCTGGGGTGATCTGATTCTATCACATGTATAAATATTAAATGCTTATATATTATTGCTTTTCACTGGTAAAAATGAGTATTGGGGATAAATCTATCTACTTTTTTCTTTTCAAGCTCTTCGTTTTGTTTTCTTGATTTTTTTGAATGATTTCCTGCCCTTTCTCTCTCTAACCTTCCTGCATGCTGCATGTTTTCTGCGTCTTCCAGAAAAACTGTTTCCTAGATTTTCTACTTTCTAACTAATCAGCCAAAGGGATCTACCGAACGCAAAAAAAATAAAAAATAAAAATAAAAAAGCTTCTTATGCGCTGCGCTCCAGCAGCAATGAGTTGATATCACCAGGGCACAGATTATGAACTCAGCTGAAAAGTACATGAAGTACCAGAGAATATGGGCGGATATAAACGATCGCAAACGAATGACTTTGTTTTGGTGGAGCGACTTTGTGAATACAACAGCGGCCGCGCGCAGGACGCAGCTGGAGTATTTGAGCCATTACCGCTGCGTCTTCTCTGCTCATAGAATGCCCGCAAAGCTGAGTCCATAAATGATGTAATATATGTGGATACTGGATCTTTTTTCAGGCTTCCCGCAATTTTAATTTTTAGGAATCCCACATCTTGATTCTGGGTTTAAAAAACGCATTGTAGTTCCCGTGTTACTGACAATTGTACCGAGTAAATAATACCATTTTCTTTCCCTGTAATGCCTTACATTACCACATTACAGCAAAAGCAATGCATTACGGTAATTAATTACTTTCGTACCGCGCTACTCCCAACACTGCTGGTGACTGGTGATTTTACAGCAGTTAAATCTCAGAGAGAACATCTTGTCAAAGGTTCATTGACTAGCGTGGTCGAAGGTAAATCTTCCTCTGAAATATGCCTCATTTTCTCTCTGCAGCAAAGGACGGTCTTACTTCATTTGCAGCACTAATTCACCTCCGGTTCCTGTTAAATGTGGTGTGGTTTTTGTGTGTAAGAAGCCATGCTTATTCTGGGTTAAAGGATCAAACTGAGCATGTCAGTTACAGATTTAGGGTTTATTATTTGCTTGTAGCAGAGCTGGGCGCTCTTAGTTAAAACAGTTTGTAACTCAAATCTGTTTTATCATTTTCACAAATTCTGTTAATATTTTTCTGAATTAATTTCTTTGTTTTTCATCTAAATAGTTTTACATGAGGATTTATGAATGGCAGACTAACCCTTTAACAGGCAGGTTACCCCTGGATGATACCATAAAAACCACACTTAGCAACTTTTTCAAAATTTTAAATCATTTTCTTGAGCCAGTGTGTGCTAAAACGACCCTTTACAACTTTAATGAAAGGTCACCCAGCCCCTATCGCCCCTGTGACCAAAATATTCCACTTGCAACTCCAGGGTTGCCGGTTTGCTGCAGTCTGGTTCCAGTGTATTTCCTACATGTTTTGGAACATGGACAACTGATTTGTTTAATTTAGTGTAGACAATGGAAGGCTGGGGAGACTGTTGGGTAATTTTATTAGTCAATCCAGGATTACCTCAAAGAAAGTCCAACACACACAAGGGGGTACCCAGACAAAATCATTTCCATACATCCAATACTGTTTTTACCCAACAGAGACGTTTCAGCTGTTAAATTAGGGTGACTGTGTAGTTTTTACCCTTAATCTCTGGAAATATTAAATAAAATGTTGTAAATTAATTGAAAGATGCCAAGTCTTTGAAAAACATTGGGGGTTTCATAACATATACCCATACAAATCTGGTCTAAAATACATGGGATCTGGTCTAAGTCTCTGGGCTTCACCATATTGGATGTCATGTTTCCTTCTACGGGAGCCCATGAGGACAAAATGCATTTACTGATTTGTAACAAATGGTTACAAAACTTTCAGCATTAATAAACGTTGTTCTTTTACACATTTTCCTCTTCACTCATTGCAAGTGATGAAAGGTAATCTGATGTTCTTGTTATTTTGCTGGAGGTTGCACTCCCAAGGATTTTTGACCCTAATGGGCATCTGTTGATATGGTCTTACTTAAACACAAAAAATAATGCTTGCTTGCAATGGTTTAGGTATCTACCCCTATTGCCAGGGAGAATACACACTGTCACTTTAAGGTGTTAAATAGGAACGCACAGCGAGGATATAAGTTTTACATTTGGTTCTACAAACGGACACTAGGGGGTGCTAAAAGCAAGTCAAAACTGCCTAGTTCCCTTTTAAAGTTACAGAAACATGAACAAAACTTAACTAAACAATTAAACACAATAAAATTAAAACTGATTTTATTTAAAATGTATTTATATCAATACATTTAATTAAAACCAAAATAAAATATATATGCAAAGAAATAGTCATGTATTTACTTTATGTATTTGGATGATAAAGTTTTGATGAAAAATTGAACAATTAAATGAAAAAAATCCTACATTTTATGAATGTTGACAAATACAGGAAACATTTTTTGGTTTAACAGAAAATTGAAAAGGTGATTAAAGATCCGCTGTAAATATTTTCATTTAAAATTGTCTTATCATAAATGTTTCACATGAGGAAATATTGATTACTTCCACTGGAATATAAAACCACTTTGTGTATTAATTCACATTATATTTCATAGTCACTGCATTAATATAGTTGAGTATAATAAAACATGCATGTTTTTAATTCCTGTGCATTTTCTGATCTGACTGATCATGTCAAGTCCATCAGGGGAAATCAGGTGTTTTAGGATACCTTGTCAGGTCAAGAAGTACTGTTGTTCCTTCAAAGTGACTTGAGCAAAAGCCAGCAGCAGGGATGTAAACTGATAGTTACACTGCAGACCTAAAAATCACACAACCACTGATGGAGTGAACACGGTTTAATTAGCTCCGCCTGAAAGTTTAGACAAGTAGGCAAGACACAGCCTGAGAGGAAATGAGTGACCACATGCACGCACACAAACAAACACACACTCTCTCACACACACACACACACACACACAACCATAGAGGTAATAGTCTCCTGTCTGCCATGTGATGCAATCACCGTTATCTGAGTCGTACTGATGGCGACTATTTTCAGCCCCGGAGGAGTCGGACAGTAAAGTATTCAGCAAATTGCTGCACTTTTAACTAATCAGTGGATGAATATATGTCTGTGCACTTGATGCTCTACTGTTGCTCGCAGTTGGTTCCCATTAGCAGGCAGGCATTTCAGGATTAAACACAGATTATTCTATCATGAGATAAAAATTAACCACAGCCCACAGATGATCATTTACGGTTAGAAACTCTAGATCATAAAATTATTTATGTAGGTAATTGGTTTCAGCATGTAGAAGTTTTTCATGAAAATTCATCTTTATTGAAACTGATGTTAGGTCCAGTATTTATTTATTTATTTTCTAAAATGCTGGTGAACTATGCACTCTAATTACATAAATGAAAAAACTAAATAATTAAATAAAATACATTTGATAGGCTTTTGACTTATTTTAAAGCAACTTATTATGAAGCTGAAGAGATTTGTGTCATCAGCATATAAATGCACCAAATTACTTATTTAATCTTTTTACTGATTGCAGTGGCAGCTGCTGAAATATTTTTGGAGGGGTGCAATTTAACATTTAACAGGTGTGCTGAAAAGAGCATGCCAGCCCAGATTTGAATGACCTGTTATGGAAAGGTGTATATGAATAACGAGGTTTTTAAATAAATTTGTACTATTAACATCTTTCTTATCCTTTTGTTTCCTTACAAAATGATGGTTCATGGGCAGATGAATGAAAAAAATGATGGCTTGTCTCAAATCTTTCAAAAAATTGTACTTTCGAGTCACATTCCTGGTTTTTTAAACCAACAGCTAAATTCAAGCAGGCAGAAAAAAAAAAATATAAAAATACTCACTAAACTCTGTTTAAGTAAAATGGGTCAAAAACATTGATGCAGACTTGGGTGAAGTGAGGATCAGGGGTGCAAAAGGGGCATCATCAACTTCTGCACTTGACAATCGATACACCCTACGCACTCGCGCCCCTGGACGGGATCGCACAACTGAAGGGCGCAAGTGTGGCAGTTTGAGTAATGGGATTGGGCCTAGGTCTATGGTAGAGATTGCTGCACCAAAAGGTAACACATCACTAAACAATTATGTAGTGTTAAAACTGTAAATAACATTTTTATCTACACAAATGCAGATGATAGACAGCACTTGTAGTCTGTATGATGCATAGATCGTTTAGTTTAATTTTCGTGGTTTGTTTATATATATATATTACTATATATATATAGTAATTCTTCTTCTTCCTGTGAGACTAGTGGGGTGGTGCCATAGCGCCCCCTATGGACAAGCCACCACTGGTTGAGTGTTTTATTTATGCTTGTACTTTGCTTTTGCTTTATCGGGATAGTGTACAGCACCTTGGGCTACTCCAAAAGTAGTGGAAGGTGCTTTAGAAACAACATGAGGATGATAATAATATTTAATCTAATATAAAATAATCATATGCGTATGTAAGTGTATTTTAAATTCACTTTTTTCGTATTTAATAAACCTTTTTAACTTAACTTTTCAAACTTACTTTTACTTTTATTGCTTGTCTTGTTCTCATGTTTGTTTATTTTCTTGTAGTTCTGTTTGAATATGAATCACCTTGTGATTTTTTTCTGTGAATGGTGCTATACAAATAACAGTTATTTACTAAAATAAAAATAAATCTCTGATACGTGATTGCTGTGTTTCTCCATGTTTTTCAGTTTCACAAAGGTTGGCGACCTCTAACAATCATAAAGGTCATAATGGTTCTACCAGAGCTTGATGTATTTAATATGGAGCTCTTTTTCCCCGGGTCCAGCATGGTTTTAAATTAATTTTACTCATCAAACAGTGAAATAATCAAGAGGAAAAGAAGAATGGATGGAGGCTGTGTACAAACACAACAACCCACACCAGAATAAAAACCGTATTCGTAGGGTTTTTCTTACATTAAAGGGAAGGTGTTTTGAATAAATTTATATATATATATATATATGTATATATACATATATATATATATATATATATTTTTTTTTTTTTTTATTTTTTTTTTTTTTTTGCTAATCTCTCATTTATTTATTAAAAAAAGAGCAGAACGTCATCACCAAGCTTCACACAAGCCTCACCCGGCTCTGTCCTGCATCGCTAACTTCTACTTGCATCCATGTGAACTCCGAGGAAACACGGCAGCTGACAGCTTCCAGAAAGCAATTAAAGAAGTATTTGTGCTGCTGGACACAAGAACAAATCTCCTCCTGGCCATATCTGTACACAGTGTGGGGTCAGAGAGCAGCTTGTGTTTGAGAGCTTCAGACTGCAAACAGGCTGAGAGGAACAAGCAGCGTGAGACGAATCGGTGCTGATGCAAGCACAAACCACACAGACAGGGAAAAGTCACTAAGACTGTGGAGAAGATTGTCCAACAGATAGAGATAATAGAGTGATTTGGAGTCAAAAATTGAAACGAGGAGGAAAAGAATGAAATATTGAGAGAAGGGGAGGAGATGGGCAAACATTGTTATACAAATTCAATTAGAGAGAGGAGCAGTAACAGCAACGGAGGCAAGAGAAAGAAGCCAAAAGGAAGGAGAACAAATAAAGATGTTTGCAGAAACGTTAGAGCTGCAAATCAATAACTGTTAAAAGGTCATCTAACTCACCAGGGCGGGTTTATTAAGGCTAAAAATTAGACTGGTAGCAGCAAAAACCTGTTAAATAATCTCACTTCCACATTTGATCCATTCTGCATCAATTTAACAGATGCTGCAAACCCAGATACAAGTGAACCTGGAGGAATGAGATTCTGGTGCAAAAGTTCATTTATGTCAGTAAAACAGCTCAGACTGAGAGACCATCTAAAGCAGGAGTATTCAGTTCTGGGCCTGGAGGGCCGTTATCCATCACGGTTTAGTTTTCACCCTGCTTCAACACACCTGATCAGCAGGTGATTAACAGGCTTCTGCAGAGCCTGATGAGCTGCTGCACAGGTGATTCAAGCACTGAGTTAAGTGTTTTGGAGCAGAGGAACCACTAAAACGTGCTGGATACCAGCCCTCCGGATTGAATACCTCTGATCTAAAGGCTCCGGATCCCTCTGCAGGTGTTCTGGATTCTTTAGCTGATTAGAGTGTGTGACACTATGCGTCTAGAATAGTGAACCTGTTCACGATATTGTAAATGTCAGAGATTTTGAATGTGTTGTTCTCATCAGTAGTAAGCCTTGATCATCACAATCATAACAAATAAAGGCTGAAAAATCTGGATTTGCATGGAATGACTCTGTCTCACATAGTAGTTTCACCTTTTAAGTTCAGTTACTAACATAAATTAGCTTTAGCACTATTTTTTAACTGTTATTGTTTCACCTGTATAACTAGTCGAACGAGGTGCCACTAAAATGCAAAATCATTTTTAAAAGCAGAGATAGAGAAGAAGATTAAACAGCTGAGAGTTTAGCGAGCTTCACGTCCTTTCAGGATGACAGAAGGAGCGTTAAACGTGGGTTACTACATTAAAGTCACTGTGAAGACACAATAAAAAATGTCGCATTCACCACAACCTGCCTTTGAAACAATTCCAGACTCTTGGAGTAAATCTTCACCCTTTTAATAAAAAAGTGAATGAGTTGATAAAGATGGACAGGACAGCGGGGTGTGACGAGAGCCAAAATGACCCTCTGAGTCGTAAGAATGGCACCAGGTGAAAAACCCACTCCTGATTTTTAAAAACTAAGTTTTCTACTCGAAACTAACACAAAGGCCAAAGAGCAGCCAGTAAATGCATGAAAAACATCTCCCACATCCTCTCAGTCTCCATAATGGCTTTCCCCTGATGTGGCCGATCAATCACCAAAAAGCTTTAATAGGAGGTGATTACACCTAGTATTACAGCCGGCCCTGTGAATCATCTGGAGTGTGAGCCAGAGCAGGGAGGAAAAAGCAACCCAAGCGTAAAGGAAATCATGGAATAGTCTTAGAGAAAGTGTAATAATAAGTCAGAGCTGTGGCGCTGCACCACAGGAGGCTCTCCGGTTGACCAATAGGTCCCTAATCCTCTTACTGGACTTCAAAAGGGCTTTATAATCATTTATCAATAGAAAATTCTGGATTAGATATGAATGATTCCTGTGTTTCCTTTTAATAAATTGTCTCCTCTTCCTTTGTCTGGTGATTTTATCCCTCACACACTGAATGGGTCATTTACATTTTGTAAATGTTAAGTTTAGATCGTATTATACCTGGACCAGATTTTGACAAATCATTTCTGATCCTTAAAGGTGCAATTTGTAAGCGAGAACTCTTGTCGGCAAATGTTGTTACAGCAGTTAATTTTGTTAAGTTGTAACGAATCTGAAAACCAGCTAGGTTTTGAAGATTCAATTCAGGGTCTGCATCCTTCGTCAGCCGGTTACGTCACAGCGCCGCGACCAGGCCTGTCCCAATTCGAAGACTCCTTCAAATACGGTCGACGAATGCGGCCTTCTTTTCGCCTGAATGAAGGATGGGTCGGATGTATCCTTCAATAGGTAGCATTTCCCAAGATGCCTTGCGGGCCGGCCGGCAGAAAAACTTAAAAACAATGGCTGACTGTGAAGCGGGAGCTGTCGGAGAGGATTGCGCATATAAATGTCAGTATAAACTTGAAAACTGTTAGGTTAAGGACTTTTTGTGATACATGAACGTTATTTTAGTTAGAAATGTTACAATAAAAGTGCTTGTATTGCGGTCTCGGCTCGTATGTTCGGCCGCGCTCGGTGTCGTACTTCTCCCGCTACGTTTTCCCCCTGATTTTAATAGGAATTTGTATTTTAGGGACAAAAGACAAAACCAGGGAGTTTATTAAGCTTAGGGCGGAGATGGACCACATGATCACTGGAGCAAAGTATTCGGCGGCTGTGGCATGGAGGTACAATAACATCTCATATTTTAAAAACTCGTTTGAGTTTATTTTTTCTGCGAAAACATGAAAGGAATAACCCGTTGTCCTCTTTTCTCTTCCTGTTTCTTTTCTTACGTGTTTGTTAAGACTATTCTGGAGAAAATGGGCATCCAGGGGAAGGTGCCAGCGATGACCAGCTTCTGGAGCTGATCAGGGAGAACATAAGGCTGCAGAGGGAAGCAGAGCAGCAGAGGGCCCAGGAGAGAAGGAAGAACTTTGACAGCTTTTTACTTTGCTAGAAAAAAATGGTTAATAAAGATTAAACATGTACATATAAAAGAAATATCTAAATAAAATCAGTTCTGTATTAAACTCTTGAATTTTATTTTGGTTTACAAATGAGAATTGTTTAATATTACAGGGTATCCGCTGGGTCTTGAAAAGTCTTAAAAGGTGACAAATCGGTTTTGGTCAAATTAAGACCCTTAGAAAGTATTAAAAACTATTATCACATCTTTGCTCAGGCTCAGCTTGTCGAAAGTATTTTCTCTGAATTAGCTCTCCAACAGTCAAGGAAATGATTAAAAAGCTAAATAAAACTTCGAGCTTCATCGTTTGAAGTTCCTTCTCCCTTCTGCTCAGCGGTTTCACGGTTGC
>SSNQ01033681.1:17968-31817 GCA_006942095.1 Nothobranchius kuhntae | reverse complement strand
TTCCTATAGGGGGTCAAACCATGTCCCAAAGGTCACCGGGCCTGGTGTCACTTTAAAGAAGTAGTCCAGTTACACCTTTGTGGGCTTATAACTTGGCTTCTGAATGTCCTAGAGAGATCAGGTTTGTTTTAGTGTACTCCAATCAACAGCCCCTACAACCACAAAAAGGAATGGAGTCATTAGCACTTATGGTTTGTAAATGGCACCCAGAATTATGTTGCACAAAGCACAATTTCACATCATTCTGGGTTCATTTGTGTGAAAACAAGGTCCAATCAGGCTGAAACGTTACAGGAAGGTAGAATCTATTGAGTTGTAAGTGATCTGAACGTTTCATGATGATCGCACATTCCTATAGGGGGTCAAACCATGTCCCAAAGGTCACCGGGCCTGGTGTCACTTTAAAGAAGTAGTCCAGTTACACATTTGTGGGCTTATAACTTGGCTTCTGAATATCCTAGAGAGGTCAGGTTTGTTTTAGTGTACTCCAATCAACAGCCCCTACAACCACAAAAAGGAAATGGCACCCAGAATTATGTTGCACGAAGCACAATTTCAAATCATTCTGGGTCCATTTGTGTGAACACAAGGTCCAATCAGGCTGAAACGTTACAAGAAGGTAGAATCTATTGAGTTGAAAGTGATCTGAATGTTTCATGATGATCGCACATTCCTAAGGGGGTCAAACCATGTCCCAAAGGTCACCGGATCTGGTGTCAATTTAAAGAAGTTGTCCAGTTACACATTTGTGGGCTTATAACTTGGCTTCTGAATATCCTAGAGAGGTCAGGTTTGTTTTAGAGTACTCCAATCAACAGCCCCTACAACCACAAAAAGGAATGGAGTCAGTACCACTTATGGTTTTTAAATGGCACCCAGAATTATGTTGCACGAAGCACAATTTCACATCATTCTGGGTTCATTTGTGTGAAAACAAGGTCCAATCAGGGAGAAACGCTACAGGAAGGTAGAATCTATTGAGTTGTAAGTGATCTGAACGTTTCATGATGATCGCACATTCCTATAGGGGGTAAAACCATGTCCCAAAGGTCACCAGGCCTGGTGTCACTTTAAAGAAGTAGTCCAGTTACACATTTGTGGGCTTATAACTTGGCTTCTGAATGTCCTAGAGAGATCAGGTTTGTTTTAGTGTACTCCAATCAACAGCCCCTACAACCACAAAAAGGAATGGAGTCATTAGCACTTATGGTTTTTAAATGGCACCCAGAATTATGTTGCACGAAGCACAATTTCACATCATTCTGGGTTCATTTGTGTGAAAACAAGGTCCAATCAGGCTGAAACGTTACAGGAAGGTAGAATCTATTGAGTTGTAAGTGATCTGAACGTTTCATGATGATAGCACTTTCCTAAGGGGGTCAAACCATGTCCCAAAGGTCACCGGATCTGGTGTCAATTTAAAGAAGTAGTCCAGTTACACCTTTGTGGGCTTATAACTTGGCTTCTGAATGTCCTAGAGAGATCAGGTTTGTTTTAGTGTACTCCAATCAACAGCCCCTACAACCACAAAAAGGAATGGAGTCATTAGCACTTATGGTTTTTAAATGGCACCCAGAATTATGTTGCACGAAGCACAATTTCACATCATTCTGGGTCCATTTGTGTGAAAACAAGGTCCAATCAGGCTGAAACGTTACAAGAAGGTAGAATCTATTGAGTTGTAAGTGATCTGAACGTTTCATGATGATCGCACATTCCTATAAGGGGTCAAACCATGTCCCAAAGGTCACCGGATCTGGTGTCAATTTAAAGAAGTAGTCCAGTTACACATTTGTGGGCTTATAACTTGGCTTCTGAATGTCCTAGAGAGATCAGGTTTGTTTTAGTGTACTCCAATCAACAGCCCCTACAACCACAAAAAGGAATGGAGTCATTAGCACTTATGGTTTTTAAATGGCACCCAGAATTATGTTGCACGAAGCACAATTTCACATCATTCTGGGTTCATTTGTGTGAAAACAAGGTCCAATCAGGCAGAAACGTTACAGGAAGGTAGAATCTATTGAGTTGTAAGTGATCTGAACGTTTCATGATGATAGCACTTTCCTAAGGGGGTCAAACCATGTCCCAAAGGTCACCGGATCTGGTGTCAATTTAAAGAAGTAGTCCAGTTACACATTTGTGGGCTTATAACTTGGCTTCTGAATATCCTAGAGAGGTCAGGTTTGTTTTAGAGTACTCCAATTAACAGCCCCTATTACCCCAAAAAGGAATGGAGTCATTAGCACTTATGGTTTGTAAATGGCACCCAGAATTATGTTGCACGAAGCACAATTTCACATCATTCTGGGTCCATTTGTGTGAAAACAAGGTCCAATCAGGCTGAAACGTTACAAGAAGGTAGAATCTATTGAGTTGTAAGTGATCTGAACGTTTCATGATGATCGCACATTCCTATAGGGGGTCAAACCATGTCCCAAAGGTCACCGGGCCTGGTGTCACTTTAAATAAGTAGTCCATTTACACCTTTGTGGGCTCATAACTTGGCTTCTGAATGTCCTATAGAGATCAGGTTTGTTTTAATGTACTCCAATCAACAGCCCCTACAAACACAAAAAGGAATGGAGTCATTAGCACTTATGGTTTTTAAATGGCACCCAGAATTATGTTGCACGAAGCACAATTTCACATCATTCTGGGTTCATTTGTGTGAAAACAAGGTCCAATCAGGCTGAAACGTTACAGGAAGGTAGAATCTATTTAGTTGTAAGTGATCTGAACGTTTCACGATGATAGCACTTTCCTAAGGGGGTCAAACTGTTGGATAATTTTATATTACTCCCAAAATTACCTCAAAGAAGGTCAGAGCATACACAGAGGGATTAGATTAATAATTTGCTTAATTATAATCAGCAATCAATCAATCAACAAATTCAACTTTGCAAAGGGTGAAACATACACACCAGAGTCAGAGGCGGTTTGTTCTCACACAGAGGTAAAGCTGTCGAGAGCTTTTATTAGGAATCACATCACCAGAGATAACCACACCTACTTATCACGGAAGACAAAAGGGAATACTTCAAAGAGGTTTCACAGCAGGACCATGGAGACATCCAGTCTGGCCTTGATTAGCTGCAGGAGGGAGGCATTACTAATTTAAATGTAAATAACGATGATAAACTCTGTTTGATTACCACAATTTTTATCCAACATATCCCTCCTGTTCAGACGGAGTTTATCTTGAACAATCATCATTAAAAGTAATAAATCTACTAATCCTTCCTGTGGAACCATAGTTCATCTACTACATGTAGCAAAACAAAACAATAACAATAACAACAACGTAAGATTAATGTATGTAGTATTAAAATTAACCTCTTAACACACCAATAAGATCACAAAATATTTAGAGACCTTAAAAAACAAGAAAAATTGTAAAAGAAGTAGAAATAAACTTCTACCACACCAAAAAGATCACAAAATATGTAGTGATCTCCAAAAACAAGAAAAGTTGTAAAATAAGCAACAACTTGTTTTAAAATGAATTTAAACTAGATGATCATTAACAATTTAATTCTAAAATGACTATTAAGCAAAATTAAAGAGTAAACTAATAAATTTAAAGGATAATAATAAACTCTGAGTTGATAACAAGAATATCAAACAACAATGGTTACAGAAACTGCAATTTACATTGTTGTAATCATACGGAAATCAACTTTATTAGGCAATGTATTCCTCTTCTGTCAGCTCCTCTCTTTGCTTCAAGAGTGTGTATTGGATTAAGGTATTTGTCATCAGTTTGCTTATCATAGCCTTCAAACACGGAAGCACACAGCCTAAAATTATGCAAATCATGACCAGGATAACAATAACAGGCGTAAGAAACTTTAACAAAAGCTGATACCAGTTACCAGATACCAGCCAACTCATAAAACTCCAGGATCCCTCAGTTGATTCTTTGGATTTCAGGAAATCTCCAATTTGTCTGACACGGTCGTGAATCAGAGTCCAGTTGTCATGTGATGAAGGGAGAAAAGTACAGCAATGTTCGCCAATTTTTGCACAGAGGCCGCCTTCTGAGGCAAACAGAATGTCTAGGGCAAGTTGGTGCTGCATCAACATTGTTCTCATCGCTTTTTGCTCTGGGTTGTCAGCCAGGAATGAGGTCATTTCAGAGAGTACAGTGGTGATGTTTTCGAGGGTCCACCATACTTCATTCATTCGTTTCATCAGGCTGGCAGTTCCTAGCTGGGGAAAGAGTGTGTAGAGGATACCTTTGGAGTCACCGTAGAGAGGTCTGTGGCCGTCGTTGTTGGAGAAAGGGCGGAAGACTTTAACAGGTTTAAATTCCCTCTTAATTCTGTCCAGCTCTGGTGTCCTCGTAAGGACGGCCCCTTCCTCTGTGATGACATATGAGGAGGGTTGCAGTCGAGCCAAGCTGCAGGTGCCACACCAGTCGCGTGGCAGGTACAGATAGAGAGAGTTTCCGCACTTCCAGATGTATCCTTCAGGGGTCCCCATTCCCATGATTGAGGGGACTTCTAGAAAATGTTCATGTGACTCCCCAGGCGTGTAGTAGGGTTTTCCAGTCATTACAAGGCTTAACAAGGTCACATTTATGATAATGTAACCAGGAGCACTCACCCGGAGTGTCAACCAATGTTTCTTTGTGTGTGATGTGCGAGATCTCACAGTCCATCCGTCTCCTGAGAGAGTGTCATCACAGGTGGATCTGCCCAACTGGGTCATGGAGTTTGAGCAGGAGACGGAGATGCAGAATGGGTCTTTACCTGTGAGACGGAGAAGATGCAGTCCTTTGGAGATGGATGAGTTAGTTGATGCAGAGTAGTTGGTGGGGCGTGTCCAGCGTCTCTGTTGATGCTGAGGAGAGCAGCAGTGAGGAATGGTGCACTCCCGTATCTCAAAGGCTTGGCGGGTTTTGGCGTGCAGTAGACATATGGTGTCATTCAGTGAGGCGGGAATAGCTGTCATCGTGGGATTTTCCATTGAATGATGGGGGATCCAGGAGCAGATATAACAACTGTTATTAAATCCTAGTCTTTTGGCGGTTAGATTTACCATGTGGTACCAGGTGTTTTGGTGTGCGTTGTGGATATTTATAGGAGCAGGATTTGCTTGTGTGGTGTGGGCAATTCTCAGGGTCCAGTGGACCGTAACAAACATTAACATGGTGATGGAGAGCTTCATGGTCATGGATGACGATGCAAACAACTGGATTAATAGCCTTCTCCTAACGAGAAGTTTGACCGCTAGGAGTTAGGGATCTTGTACCTGTGTACGTCTTCACCTCGCATTGAGATGCTCTGGGTCTAAACACCAAAGCCCCTTTGAAGCTGGACTTCCTCCTAACCCACGTCTATTAATCCAGATGCTTGTGTAGTTTGCAATGTGAGAGATGAATCCAGGTGTTTTGCTCAGCGATTTTCACAGCAGTGGGAGTAGCCAGTAGTACTTGGAAGGGTCCTTCCCACTTGGGACTGGTCCAGTTTTTCCTTTTTATGACCTTAATGAAGACCCAGTCCCCAGGCTTAACTGCAGGAGTCTTGTCCTGCAAAACAGTAGAAGAAACAGGCCAGGTATTTGCAGTTTGAGATTCTTTGGACAAAATAACCATTTTCATATAATCAGCCAAGGTTAGTTCATCTTCAGTCTTCTGTAAGTCTTTGTTAACCAAAGGCAGTTTATATGGTCTACCATAAATGATCTCAAAAGGTGTTAGTCCTAGATTAGTAGGTGTTATTCTCATGTAAAGCTTTACTAAATCTAAACATTCTGGCCACGGCTTCTTAGTTTCCTCCATGCATTTTCTGAGCCTGCTCTTTATGGTAGCATTATTACGCTCAACAAGGCCAGCACTGGCAGGATGATAGGCACAATGATTCTTTAATTTGATTCCCAAATGAGCAGCCATGTTCTGAATGACCTCATTCACAAAGTGAGGTCCATTATCAGAATAAATAACTTCTGGAACCCCGTGATTAGCAACTATGGTTTTGCATAAGGCTTTGGCTACTGTTAGAGCATCATTCTTTGCTGTTGGTATAATCTCAACCCACTTGGAAAAAGCATCAACAATGACCAAACAATATTTGTAGGGACCACTCTGTGTTAACTCAATGAAATCCATGTGCAACATTTGGAACGGGTATTTTGGCTGGGGAAAACGCCCTCTCTTTGGTCTTACATTTCCCTGAGCATTGTGTTTTGAACAAATTACACATGATCTGCAGAAGTGCCTGAGATAGGATTCAAGGTTGTAAGTTGTAAAATGCTGCTTAATTAAATGGCTCATCCCTCCTGTTGACACATGACATGGGCCATGCGCCACCAGAGCAGCAGCCTTAAACAGGGACTTCGGCAGAACAGGTTTACCATGTGTAACATAGAGACCATCTGGAGACAAAGTTGCACCTTTAACCTGCCAAAGGTGTTTTTCAGCAGCTGGGGCGTGCGTCTGCATGTCAGTCAAAACCGTGTGATCAATAAGGGAATCAGATGCTTGAATAGTGAATAAGTCTGAAGAACCAAAAATGCCCTGGGACGCAGACTTTGCTACCTCATCAGCAAATCTGTTCCCACATGAAACCGAATCTGTTCTTGAGGTGTGGGCTTGGCATTTACATATTGCAAGAGCAGAAGGCAACAGGACAGCTCTAAGGAGTCTTAGAAGGAGTTGAGAATGTGTAATGGGCTTTCCAGAGGATGTAACCATTCCCCGACGCTCCCACTGCTTAGCAAAACAATGCACAGTAGAAAATGCATATTGGCTGTCAGTATAGACTGACAAAGGCTGACCAGAAGCCAGCTCACATGCTCTGGTCAGAGCAATTATCTCAGCAGCCTGAGCTGAGAAATGAGGTGGTAAAGATTTAGCTTCTATCACTTGGTCAGATGCTTGCACAATAGCATATCCCGTTTGAGTTTTGCCTGTCCCTGTTTTGGAACATGATCCGTCCACAAACCATATCAAACTATCAGGGAGTGGTGTGTCCTTTAGATCGGGTCTGGGGAGCTGTAAAGTGTCAGTGGCTTCAATACAGTTGTGTGGGTCCCCATCAGTTGGAGTGGGCAACAGGGTTGCAGGATTTAGGATGTTACATCGCTGAATAGTGATGTGGGGCTGAGACATCAAAATGGCTGTGTAGCTCAGATGTCTAGCAGGAGATAACAAACCTAGTCTACCTTGCAACAACAACACGTCCACAGCATGTGGCACTAATAGAGTTAGAGGGTGGAACAGCACCACGTCTGCAGAGCACAAGACAGCGAGTGCTGCCGCTGACACAGCTTGTACACAGATAGGTAAAGCGTGAGCTACCTGATCCAACTTCTTAGAGTAAAAAGCAACTGGCCTCTGTTTATCACCATGTTTTTGCAGCAAAACAGATGTCATGAACCCATTTTTACAATCAACAGTTTGAGTGAAAGGTTTAGAATAGTCAGGCAAAACCAGAGTTGTGCTGGAATGGATATCTTGTTTCAGGTTTACAAAAGCTGCTTCTGTTAAGGGAGTCCAGGAAAGCTTATCACTCATTTCCATTTGTTGGCCATAAATCATTTCAGAAAGGGGCTGAGTTTTTTCTGCATAATGAGGAATGTATTGTCTGCAGTAATTAGCAAGACCTAAAAACTGCATCATCTGCTTTTTAGTTTGGGGTTTTGGGGTGTTCAAAATGGTTTCCTGTCTTCCTGACTGGATTTGCCTACCTTCACCCGTCAAAGTGTGTCCAAGATACTGGACGGTGGTTTTGACCCACTGCAGTTTTGTCTTATTAACTTTGTTCCCAGTAATGTGAAGATGCTGCAGCAAAGCGAGAGAGTCTCTGAGGCAAGACTCAGCATCGTCTGAAGCAACCAAAATGTCATCCACATATACAAGGATTTGTGAATTTGCTGAACATTGAAAGTCCGCTAGACAATTAGTAATTGCTTGAGTAAAAATAGTGGGACTGTCCGAATATCCTTGTGGTAAACGAGTGAAAGTAAACTTCGAGTTTTTGTAGGTGAAAGCAAACCAAAACTGTGAGTCAGGATGAACAGGAACACTGAAAAACGCATTGCTCAGATCAATCACAGAAAAGTACTTCCTAGAAGACTTGAGGGAGTTTAACAACGTGTGGGGGTCAGGTACATGTGGGGCACGAGTTTGAACTGCAGCGTTAACCATTCTAAGATCTTGAATCATGCGCCATGTTTTTCCATCTGCTTTTTTTATAGGCCAGATGGGTGTGTTACATGGAGAATCAGGACAATGTCTGATAACTCCAGCTTCCAGGAGATCTGAAATCACCGGAGCAATGCCTTTTTCTGCTTCAGGTGACAAAGAATACTGTTTAACTCTTGGTCTGAACTCGGATTTTGGTTTGATCTCCACAGGAGAGATAGAGTTCAAAAGGCCCACATCAGTCTGGCCTGCAGACCAGAGCGTTTCTGGAATTTGCTTAAGTTGCTCCTCCTCCTCATCTGATAACAACACAGAGTCAGTCTGTCACTTCAGTGGACTAACAGCAGTTTCACACTGAAGGGGGACAATCAGAGGAAACCGGTAGAGACCAGTGCTTTCACTGTACTGCCATAGATCCTTTTTATCAGGCTGGATTGGGGTGAAATCTGTAGCCTTTGATGCTATGCTAATCATGTATCCTAAGTCCTTCCAGCGTGAGGAGCTGCCCTTTGTCAAAGAAATGTGTGGAGGAGTTGGCAACTCATGAAATGCTTTCATGTTGGTAGGGAGCAACACAGAAATTGCAGAGTCTGACTCCCCGTTTGTTATCAGATAGGAGGTAGCCAACATAACTGGGGACAGAGGTAAGAAAAGTCTTTGGTATGGTAAATCTTGCTCTGGCCTGAGGGCCATAGTTACATGCAGCTGTGATAAGGCCATTTCATCTCTAGCTGTGTTGTTCAGTACTGGACGCAATGTTTTCATAATAAGCTCTGTTTCCACTAGATTTGCTTCAACGGAGACTTGCAACGAATAATATACGCCTGTAGGGTCATGGAGATAACAGCAATCCTCAGCCACCCGAATGGCTCTCATGCCATCTTTTATGGGGACAATAGAGATTTTTAGCATTGACATGAGGTCTCTGCCCAACAGATTTAGCGGGCAGTCTGGTGCTATGACCAGAGAGATTTTTCTTTCCAATCCTGTCACTGGGTCATCCACCAAAACCGGTTCAGATAGAGATGAGCGAGTGATTTGTCCATCAGCAGTTTTGACCAATATGCTATTCCGAGACCTGGGTAATTTCACATCTGACGACGATATCACGGAGCGGCATGCACCAGAATCACAAAGGAACTCAACTTTCTGTCCTTGAACATTAATTGTGATAAATGGCTTTTCTTTCAAGACATTAAGTAATTCCCAAGCTCCACAGCAATCAACCACATCATTGTCCTCTGTCCAGGCCTCAGAATCCGCCACTAGTCATTGCTGATAGTCATCTCCTCGCTCCCGTCTGAATCGGGTGTGATCCGGTTGGGGATTGATAGGCTCATGACTAGGTTGGCTCCCCTGTGATTGGAAACCTCTGCCGTTATTGGGACCTCTGTTGGGTTGTTTGTTATTTGGGCCGCGTGGCTTAGAAGGGCAGTCATATGAGATATGACCCCGACCTCCACAAATCCAACAAGGACAGTTACGGGAGATATGATCCCGACCTCCACACATCGAACAACCAGATGGTTTCGAGCGGCCTAAAGAGGCCCATTGTCTCCGATTGTTGCTACGACCACCTCCCTGATGTTTAATTTTACCCCTGTTGTTACCTTGCTGATAATACACAGCTCCTTCCTCAGTGTTATCAGTTTCTTCTAGAAAGATTTGTGGGCCTGTCTTAGGAGTTTTTGGTTTATTTTTATCCTGAATGACTTGCTCCGCATGTCTGGCATTTATCATCAGGTCGTTAATTGTACAAGTTTCCCAGTAAATGAAATGTTCTTTAATCCGTGCAGTAATCTCAGGCCGGAACCCTTTCAGCAGCTCAGCGCACAAATATCTCACATAAGCCCCATCCACATTATCATCAGGTGGAATGGCGCTGTGAATATTGAACTGAGTTTGATATCTAGAACGAAAATCATCAACCGACTCATCAGGCTTTTGTTTGATTGCAGACAACTGAGTTAATTTTGGAACTTTCTTAAAGTTCTGTTTTACATTTGTGACTAAAATGTCAAACTGGATCTTTAAATCTCCAATTAGGTCCCCTGTTACTTGATCTTTCTCATACAAAGCCACAGCTCCGTTGGGGCGCCTACCCGTATATTGGCCCCGAACTCTATGCCAATGCTTTTGAAGGCTAGCTTGAGCCAGCTGACCTAGCTCATGCCCGTTCAAGCGATAGGAGTGAATTATGTCTAGCATATCTAAGGCCCATTTTTCTGGATCATCAGTGTGAGGTGTAACCTGCTCAGCGACTTCCCTTGCATCCTTAAGGGACCAGGGTCTAAACACATACTGCTGAGACCCATCATTTGTGGGGACCTGAACCATAGGATAAGCTTCTCCCCTGGCTTCGTCATCTGAATCAGAGTGTTCCTCCTGATGAGGGGATGTGTATTGATGTTCCCTTCCCTCCTTAGCTTTCTTCCGTGTCACCATGCTGGATGGTGGATACGGTTTTTCTTGTTTGGGTTTAGCCCCTAATTGCTCTTCATACTTAATAGAGGGATAAACAGAAGTGTCAGGAGTTTTTGTACTGCCCATGGCCTGCTCCTGCTCCTCAGGAGGAAGAAAACTCTTCTCTGCAGGGGGTGCAGTAGCATGAACTGTGGAGGGGGGTGTTTTAACAGCTTCCCCCCCAGCAGCTTCCCCCCCAGCAGCTAAGACAGCTCCATGCTGGGGGCCTGGTGCCTGATATGGTGGAGGGGGCGGAGTACTGAGAGATAGTTCATCGCATAATTTCTTTAACACATACACGTCTTTTTCCTTCTTTTTGTCCTTGCTAATCTGAATATCTTTCATTCTTTTATCTGTTTCGTCACGCCAAATTGTTGCAATCTTTAATTGCTCTTCCTTAGCCAGCCTCCTTTTGCCAGTGGCTGCTGCAACTTTAACGTTGCATATATCAACTAAATTGTGCCACTGGTAACCTCTTAATGTTCCATCAACTTTGTATTTTTTCTGCCATTTATTCATAAATTTCAAACTATCTGGATGTTTACAGGACATATATTTTAAATCTCCCTCCAGTTTGGTTCTAGACTTAGAATTTCCCATTGTACCCAAGTTATTTTGTACTGATTTTGTAAAGCAGGCTGGACGAGCACTGGTAACGTCTAATATGAATAGTAACAAAATACAATTAATCAGACTGCTTATGCTTATATTAAAATGGTTCAAATTTAGCAAATACTCCTCCGCTTCTTCCTCACACTTTCACAACAGACTTAGCTGATTCACACACTCAAAGCCGGCTCACACACACACACAAATGCAGCAAGACAGCAGCCGAATCAACACACACACAGCACAAACCTGCAGGTTTTATCACACACACACACACACACAGAGATGCAATGTATCAACAGCTGTAACAACTTTCCCAGCCGTGTTTTTTAGCGCTTCGGCACAATTTTTAAAACCACAACACAACACATATACTCACAAAACGACTGTTGACAATATTTCAGCAACAAATCACAGAACCACACCGTTCTGCACAACCAGAAGTGGCAATCCTGACCACTCAGAAATGGAACGCATCCCACGATGCCAACAGCACAACAAATCACAAATAACACACAGCAATGGGAAATTTAGACCGACTTGGGATTATTTTGACCAAATTTAGCGGTGAGTAATTTATGTGTACCTTCGTAGCACCAAGAAATATTAAACAAACCCTGCGACAGTGTGTTTTTTTTTTTTTTTTTAGCAGCCTTCCTTTCCATTCGACACCAGCACATAGAGTGCTGCGTGTATATAATAACAGTTTCAGGTGCCCCTGGACATCCACCTGTAATTACTACCCACAGCTCTGCGGGACGTCTATAGTGCACGCTGACACAAGACTAATTACAACCTCCTTCTCAAGGCCAGGAATACAGCCCGGTTCACGTTTCAGTGCACCCCACGATGCACATGTGCAACCCCTAGCTGGACACGAAAACGTCTTTTCGTGCGTGAATGCCAGTCACCACAATTCAGCTTAAAAACACACACTGCCAGCAGTCAAAGGTGCAATTAATTTAGGTACTCACTTTTTCCCTCTGCGTAGCAGACTCGGCCGGGATTCGAGCGCGAGAGCCTGTTGATGAAAGTCCGTCTGCAGAGCTATTCAGCCGGCCGATGAGACAATTTGCAGGCTCCCGGACTTTAGATGTAGAAGTGGCGCCACACGGCTCCCTGGAGACGATCTTCCACCTATAGGCTCTGCGCTGCCCGCATTCTCCACCAATAAATGTTGGATAATTTTATATTACTCCCAAAATTACCTCAAAGAAGGTCAGAGCATACACAGAGGGATTAGATTAATAATTTGCTTAATTATAATCAGCAATCAATCAATCAACAAATTCAACTTTGCAAAGGGTGAAACATACACACCAGAGTCAGAGGCGGTTTGTTCTCACACAGAGGTAAAGCTGTCGAGAGCTTTTATTAGGAATCACATCACCAGAGATAACCGCACCTACTTATCACGGAAGACAAAAGGGAATCCTTCAAAGAGGTTTCACAGCAGGACCATGGAGACATCCAGTCTGGCCTTGATTAGCTGCTGGAGGGAGGCATTACTAATTTAAATGTAAATAACGATGATAAACTCTGTTTGATTACCACAATTTTTATCCAACACAAACCATGTCCCAAAGTCACCGGATCTGGTGTCAATTTAAAGAAGTAGTCCAGTTACACATTTGTGGGCTTATAACTTGGCTTCTGAATGTCCTAGAGAGATCAGGTTTGTTTTAGTGTACTCCAATCAACAGCCCCTACAACCACAAAAAGGAATGGAGTCATTACCACTTATGGTTTTTAAATGGCACCCAGAATTATGTTGCACTTGTGCTTCGTGCAACATAATTCTGGGTGCCATTTAAAAACCATAAGTGCTAATGACTCCATTCCTTTTTGGGGTTATAGGGGCTGTTGATTGGAGTACCCTAAAACAAACCTGACCTCTCTGAGACATTCAGAAGCCAAGTTATAAGCCCCCAAAGGTGTGTTTGGAATACCGCCTTTAAGGAACAAGTGATCCGGTGACATTTATGACCTGATTTGACCCCCTTAGGAATGTGCTATCATCATGAAACACAGGAATCATTTACAACTCAATAGATTCTACTTTTCTGTGACGTTTCAGCCTGATTGAAGCTTTTTTCTGAGAAATGGACCCGGAATGATGTGAAATTGTGCTTTGTGTGACATAATTCTGGGTGCCATTTAATAACCATAAGTGCTAATGACTCCATTCCTTTTTGGGGTTATAGGGGCTGTTAATTGGAGTACTCTAAAACAAACCTGACCTCTCTAGGACATTCAGAAGAAAAGTTATAAGCCCACAAAGGTGTAACTGGACTACTTCTTTAAAGTGACACCAGGCCTGGTGACCTTTGGGACATGGTTTGACCCCCTTAGGAATGTGCTATCATCATGAAACGTTCAGATCACTTACAACTCAATAGATTCTACCTTCCTGTAGCGTTTCAGCCTGATTGGACCTTGTTTTCACACAAATGTACCCAGAATGATGTGAAATTGTGCTTCGTGCAACATAATTCTGGGTGCCATTTACAAACCATAAGTGCTAATGACTCCATTCCTTTTTGTGGTTGTAGGGGCTGTTGATTGGAGTACACTAAAACAAACCTGATCTCTCTAGGACATTCAGAAGCCAAGTTATAAGCCCACAAA
>SSNQ01033681.1:0-13950 GCA_006942095.1 Nothobranchius kuhntae | reverse complement strand
TGATTGAAGCTTTTTTCTGATAAATGGACCCAGAATGATGTGAAATTGTGCTTCGTGCAACATAATTCTGGGTGCCATTTACAAACCATAAGTGCTAATGACTCCATTCCTTTTTGGGGTTGTAGGGGCTGTTGATTGGAGTACACTAAAACAAACCTGACCTCTCTAGACATTCAGAAGCCAAGTTATAAGCCCCCAAAGGTGTGTTTGGAATACCGCCTTTAAGGAACAAGGGATCTGGTGACCTTTATGATCTGATTTGACCCCCTTAGGAATGTGCTATCATCATGAAACACAGGAATCATTTACAACTCAATAGCTTCTACTTTTCTGTGACGTTTCAGCCTGATTGAAGCTTTTTTCTGAGAAATGGACCCGGAATGATGTGAAATTGTGCTTTGTGTTGGGTAATTCCTATATTACCCCCAAGTTACCTCGGAAAATTCAAAGCATACACAGAGGGATTAGATTCTTTAGATTATTATAATCCTGTCAACAACAACAAAAACAACAACAACAACTTTGCAAAGGGTGAGAGAGAAATCAAATACACACCGGAGATGGAGGTCAGTTTGCTCTCACACCGAGATGAAGCTCTTTTGAGCATATTTATTGACAAGATCACACACACACACACATCACAGAATGCACAATAACAGGTTAAAAAATCCCCTCTGTCCCAGGAATCCACCTGTGACAAAAGGGTTTCTTCAGATAATAGATCAGGCGTCTCTAGGTCTGGCAGAACGGCGTTCCTGCATACAGGTGCCTGAAGCAGACAAGGAGTTAGTGAAAACATTCAAACGTCAACAAGTAAACAAGTAACTTTAAGCAGCAAGGGTGAGTGAACTCTGGTTGATTAACTAGGTCAGGATTTTTCCTAACATATTCCCCCTGTTCAAACAGAGGTCACCTTAATCACACATTATTAATCAAAATAAATTAAAAATCACCAATATGAATAACCTAATTCTAAAGTGATTATAATAATGATTATACTACTGAGACAATATTAAAGAGTAATCTAAGAAATCTAAAGGATAATTTAATCTGAGTTGATAACAAGAACATCAAACAACAATGGTTACAGAAACTGTAATTTACATTGTTGAAATCATAATGAAATCAACTTTATCAGGCAATATATTCATCTTCTGCAAGTTCCTCTTTTTGCCTCAGGAGAGTATATTGAACTAAGGTATTTGTCATTAATTTGCTTACCATATTCTTCAAACACGGGATCACACAGCCTGAAACTAAGCAAATCATAACTAGGATAATAATAACAGGTGTGAGAAACTTTAATAAGAGCTGATACAGTTACCAGACATCAGCCAACTTATAAAACTCCAGGATCCACCAGTTGATTCATTGGATTTCAGGAAGTCTCCGATTTGTCTAACACGGTCGTGAATCAGAGTCCAGTTGTCACGTGATGAAGGGAGATAGGTGCAGCAATGTTCACCAATTTTTGCACAGAGGCCGCCTTCTGAGGCAAACAGAATGTCCAGGGCAAGTTGGTGCTGCATCAACATAGTTTTCATTGCTTGTCGCTCAGGGTTGTCAGCCAGGAACAAGGTCATATCAGAGAGTATAGTGGTGATGTTTTCTAGGGTCCACCATACTTCATTCATACGTTTCATCAGGCTGGCAGTTCCCAGCTGGGGAAAGATGGTGTAGAGGATTCCTTTGGAGTCGTCGTAGAGGGGCCTGTGGTTGTCGTCGCTGGAGAAAGGGCGGAAGATTTTAACAGGTTTAAATTCTCTCTTATGTCTCTTCGACTCTGGTGTCCTCATAAAGACGGACCCTTCCTCGGTGATGATATATGAGGAGGGTTGCAGCCGAGCCAAGCTGCAGGTGCCACACCAGTCACGTGGCAGGTATAGATAGAGAGAGCTTCCACACTTCCAGATGTAGCCTTCAGGGGTCCCCATTCCCATAATTGAGGGGACTTCCAGAATATGTTCATGTGTCTTCCATGGTGGGTAGTAGGGTCTTCCAGTCATTACAAAGCTTAACAAGGTTACATTTATGGTAATGTAACCAGGGGTAGTAATCCGAAGTGTTAGCCAATGTTTCTTTGTATGAGATGTGCGAGATCTCACAGTCCATCCGTCTCCGGGGAGAGTGTCATCGCAGGTGGATCTGCCCAACAGAGTCATGGAGTTTGAGCAGGAGACAGAGATGCAGAATGGGTCTTTACCTGTGAGACGGAGGAGATGTATTCCTTTGGAGATGGAGGAGTTGGTTGATGCAGAATAGCTGGCAGGGCGTGACCAGCGTCTCTGTTGATGTTGAGGTGAGCAGCAGTGGGGAATGGTGCATTCCCGTGACTCAAAGGCTTGGCGGGTGTGGGCGTGAAGTAGACATATGGTGTCATTCAGGGAGACGGGGATAGCTGTCATCGTGGGATTTTCCAATGAATGATGGGGGATCCAGGAGCAGATATAGCAACTGTTATTAAATCCTAGTCTTTTGGCGGTTAGATTTACCATGTGGTACCAGGCGTTTTGGTGTGCTTCATGGATATTTATAGGAGCAGATTTTGCTTGTGTGGTGTGTGCAGTCGTCAGGGTCCAATGGACCATAGCAAACAGTAAAAAGATGATAGAGAGCTTCATGGTTGCGGATGGTGATGCAAACAACTGGATTAATAGCCTTCTCCTAACGAGAAGTTTGACCGCTAGGAGTTAGGGATCTTGTACCTGTGTACTCTTCACCTCGCGTTGAGATGCCTTGGGTCTAAACACCAAAACCCCTTTGTAGCTGGTCTTCCCCCATAACCCGTGTCTATTAATCCAGATGTTTAAGCAGTTTGCAATGGGACAGATGAATCCAGGTGGGTCGCTCAGCGATTTTTACAGCAGTGGGAGTAGCCAGTAGAACTTGGAAAGGTCCTTCCCACTTGGGACTGGTCCAGGTTTTTCTTTTGATGACCTTAATGAAGACCCAGTCCCCGGGTGTAACTGCAGGAGTTTTGTCCTGCAAGACAGGAGAAGAAATAGGCCAGGTATTTGCAGTTTGGGATTCTTTGGATAAAATAATCATTTTCATATAGTCAGCCATGGTTAGTTCATCTTCAGTTTTCTGTAAGTCTTTGTTAACCAAAGGCAGTTTATAGGGTCTGCCATAAATGATCTCAAAAGGTGTTAGTCCTAGATTATTAGGTGTTATTCTCATGTACAGCTTTACTAAATCTAAACATTCTGGCCAAGGCTTCTTAGTTTCTGCCATGCATTTTCTGAGTCTGTTTTTTATGGTAGCGTTATTACGCTCAACAAGGCCAGCACTGGCAGGATGATATGCACAATGTTTTTTTAATTTGATTCCCAAATGATTAGCCATGTTCTGAATGACCTCATTCACAAAGTGAGGTCCATTGTCGGAGTAGATAACTTCTGGAATGCCATGATTAGCTATTATGGTTTTGCATAAGGCTTTGGCTACTGTTAAAGCATCATTCTTTGCTGTCGGTATAATCTCAACCCACTTGGAAAAAGCATCAACAATGACCAAACAATATTTGTAGGGACCACTCCGTGTTAACTCAATAAAATCCATGTGCAACATTTGGAATGGGTATTTTGCCTGGGGAAACTGCCCTCTTTTTGGTCTTACATTTCCCTGAGCATTGTGTTTAGCACAAATCACACATGATCTGCAGAAGTGCCTGAGATAGGATTCCAGGTTGTAAGTTGTAAAATGTTGCTTAATTAAATGAGCCATCCCCTCTGTTGACACATGACAGGGGCCATGTGACACCAGAGCAGCAGCCTTAAACAGGGACTTCGGCAGAACAGGTTTATCATGTGCAACATAGAGACCATCTGCAGTCAACGTTGCACCTTTAACCTTCCAAAGTTGTTTTTCAGCAGCTGGGGCATGCACCTGCATGTCAGCCAAAACTGTGTGATCAATGAGGGAATCAGTTGTCTGTGCAGTGAATAAATCAGAAGAACCGAAAATGCCTTGGGACGCAGACTTTGCTACCTCATCAGCAAACCTGTTCCCAAAGGAAACTGGATCTTTCTCTGAGGTGTGGGCTTGGCATTTACAGATTGCAAGAGCAGAAGGCAACAGGACAGCTCTAAGTAGTCTGAGAAGGAGTTGAGAATGGGTAATGGGCTTCCCTGAGGACGTCACCATCCCCCTGCGTTCCCATTGCTTAGCAAAACAATGCACAGTAGAAAAAGCATACTGACTGTCAGTGTAAACTGTCAGAGGCTGACCAGAAGCCAGCTCACATGCTCTGGTCAGGGCAATTATCTCAGCCGCCTGAGCTGAGAAATGAGATGGTAAAGATTTGGCTTCAATCACGAGGTCAGGTGCTTGCACAATAGCATAGCCTGTTTGAGTTTTGCCTGTCTCTGTTTTAGAACATGATCCGTCCACAAACCATAACAAACTATCAGGAAGTGGTGTGTCTTTGAGATCAGGTCTGGGAAGCTGTAAATTATCAGTGGCTTCGATACAGTTGTGTGGGTCCCCATCAGCTGGAGTGGGCAACAAAGTTGCAGGATTCAGGATGTTACATCGCTGAATAGTAATGTGGGGCTGCGACATTAAAATGGCTGTGTAGCTTAGATGTCTAGCAGGAGATAACAGACCCAATCTACCTTGCAACAACAACACGTCCACAGCATGTGGCACTAATAGAGTTAAAGGGTGGAACAGCACCACGTCTGCCGAACTTGATATTGCGAGGGCGGCAGCTGATACTGCTTGGACGCATACAGGTAAAGCTTGAGCTACCTGATCCAACTTCTTAGAATAAAAAGCAACTGGCCTCTGTTTATCACCATGTTTTTGCAGCAAAACAGATGTCATGAACCCATTTCTACAATCAACAGTTTGCGTGAAAGGTTTAGAATAATCAGGTAAAATCAGAGTTGTGCTGGAATGGATATCTTGTTTCAGGTTTACAAAAGCTGCTTCTGTTAAGGGAGTCCAAGAAAGCTTATCATTCATTTCCATCTGTTGGCCATGAATCATTTCAGAAAGGGGCTGAGTTTTTTCTGCATAATGGGGAATGTACTGTCTGCAGTAATTAACAAGACCTAAAAACTGCATCATCTGCTTTTTAGTTTGGGGTTTTGGGGTGTTCAAAATGGTTTCCTGTCTTCCTGACTGGATTTGTCTACCTTCACCCGTCAAAGTGTGTCCAAGATACTGGACGGTGGTTTTGACCCACTGCAGTTTTGATTTACTGACTTTATTTCCTGTTTTATGGAGATGCTGCAGCAAAGCGAGAGAGTCTTTGAGGCACGACTCAGCATCGTTTGAAGCAACCAAAATGTCATCCACATAAACAAGAATTTGTGAATTTGCTGAACATTGAAAGTCCGCTAGACAATTAGTGATTGCTTGAGTGAAGATAGTGGGGCTGTCCGAGAACCCTTGTGGTAGACGAGTGAAAGTAAACTTTGAGTTTTTGTAGGTGAAAGCAAACCAAAACTGTGAGTCAGGATGAACAGGAACACTGAAAAACGCATTGCTCAGATCAATCACAGAAAAGTACTTCCTGGAAGACTTGAGGGAGTTTAACAATGTGTGGGGGTCTGGAACATGTGGGGCACGTGTTTGGACTGCGGTGTTGACCATTCTAAGATCTTGAATCATGCGCCATGTTTTGCCATCTGCCTTTTTTATAGGCCAGATGGGTGTGTTACATGGAGAATCAGGACAATGTCTGATAACTCCAGCTTCCAGGAGATCTGAAATCACCGGAGCAATGCCTTCTTCTGCTTCAGGTGACAAAGAATACTGTTTAACTCTTGGTCTGAACTCGGATTTTGGTTTGATCTCTACAGGAAAGATAGAGTTCAAAAGGCCCACATCAGTCTGGCCTACAGACCAAAGTGTTTCAGGAATTTGCTTAAGTTGCTCCTCCTCCTCATCTGATAACAACACAGAGTCAGTCTGTCACTTCAAAGGGTTAACAGCAGTTTCACACTGAAGTGGGACGATCAGAGGAAATCGGTAGAGACCAGTGCTTCCACTGTACTGCCATAGATCCTTTTTATCAGGCTGGATTGGGGTGAAATCTTTAGCCTTAGATGCTGTGTTAATCATGTATCCCAAATCTTTCCAGCGCGCGGAGCTGTCTTTTGTCAAAGAAATGTGTGGGGGAGTAGGCAAATCATAGAATGCTTTCATGTTGGTTGGCAGTAACACAGAAGCTGCAGAATCTGACTCTCCGTTTGTTATCAAATAGGAGGTAGCCAACACGACAGGGGACAAAGGCAGAAAACCCCGTTCATATGGTAAGTCCTGCTCTGGCCTGAGGGCCATAGTTACATGCAGCTGGGATAAGGCCATTTCATCTCTAGCTGTGTTGTTAAGCACCGGACGCAATGTTTTCAGAATAAGCTCTGTTTCAACTAGATTTGCTTCAACAGAAACTTGCAAAGAATAATATACGCCAGTAGGATCATGGAGGTAACAGCAATCTTCAGCCACCCGAACAGCTCTCATGCCATCTTTTATAGGGACAATAGAGATTTTTAGTATTGACATGAGGTCTCTGCCCAACAGATTTAAAGGACAGTCTGGTGCTATGACCAGGGAGATTCTTTTTTCCAATCCTGTCACTGGATCATCCACCAAAACCGGTTTAGACAGAGATGAGCGAGTGGTTTGTCCATCAGCAGTTTTAACCAATATGCTATTCTGAGACCTGGGCAAGTTCACACCCGACGATACCACGGAACGACATGCACCAGAATCACATAGGAACTCAATACATTGCCCTTCAATATTAAGTTTGATAAATGGCTTTTCTTTTAGGACATTAAGTAATTCCCAAGCTCCACAGCAGTCAACCACATCATTTTCCTCTGTCCAGGTATCAGAATCTGCCTCTAGTCATTGTCGATAGTCGTTTCCTCGCTCCTGTCTAAATCGGGCGTGATCCGGTTGGGGATTGACAGGCTCACGGCTAGGTCGGTTCCTCTGAAATTGGAAACTCCTGCCATTATTGGGACCCCTATTGGGTTGTCTGTTATCTGGGCCGCCTGGCTTGGAAGGACAATCATATGAGATATGACCCCGACTTCCACAAGTCCAACAAGAACAGTCATATGAGTTATGATCCCGACTTCCGCAAATCCTACAACTGGATGGCTTTAAGCGGCCTGGAGAGGCCCACTGTCTCTGACTGCTGTTACGACCACCTCCCTGGCGATTAAATTTATGCCTGTTGCTTCCTTGCTGAAAATAAACAGCTTCCTCTTCATTGCTATCAGTTTCTTCCAGGAAGATTTGTGGGCCTGTCTTAGGAGCTTTTGGTTTATTTTTATTCTGAATGACTTGCTCCGCATGTCTGGCATTTATCATCAGGTCTTCAACTGTACAGGATTCCCAGTAAATGAAATGTTCTTTAATCCGTGCAGTAATCTCAGGCCGGAAACCTTTTAGCAGCTCAGAGCACAAATATCTCACATAAGCCCCATCTACATTATTATCAGGTGGAATGGCACTGTGGATGTTGAACTGGGTTTGATATCTAGAACGGAAATCATCAACTGACTCATCAGGTTTTTGTCTGATTGAAGACAACTGAGTTAGTTTTGGAATTTTCTTAAAGTTCTGTTTTACATTCGTGGCTAAAATGTCAAACTGGATCTTTAAATCTCCAGTTAGGTCCCCTGTTGCTTGATCTGTCTCATACAGAGCCCCAGCTCCATTGGGGCGTCTACCCGTATATTGGCCTCGAACTCTATGCCAATGTTTTTGAAGGCTCGCTTGAGCCAGTTGGCCTAATTCATGCCCGTTCAAAGATAGGAGTGTATCACGTCCAGCATGTCTGAGACCCATTTATCTGGATCATCTGTGTGAGGTGTAACCTGTTCAGCGATTTCCCTCGCATCTTTAAGGGACCAGGGTCTAAACACAAATTGCCGTGACCCATCATGTGTGGGGACCTGAACCATAGGATAAGCTTCTCCTGTGATTTCATCACCTGACATACTGTCTGAGTCTGTTCCCTGATGAGGAGGTGAGTTTTCAGATTTCTTTCTGTCCTTCTTTCGCTGTCGTGTCTCAATAGTGGACGGGGGATATTGTTTTTTCTGTTTAGGTTTAGCCCCTAGCTCCTCATGCTTAATGGGGAAATCACCAGAAGGTTCAGGAGGTGTTGTACTGTCAATGGCTTTCTCCTTGGGAGGAAAAGAACTCGCCTTCAAATCAACCTCACTCTCCACTACAGGAGGTGCGGAAGCCTGAACTGTAGCAGCTTCCCCCGCAGCCCCCAGCATGGGAGCACCCGGCTGAGGGGCAGGTACATGATATGGTGGAGGGGGAGGAGCACTAAGAGACAAATCGTCACATAATTTCTTTAGCACATACACATCTTTTCCAGCCTCTCCTTCTTTTCTTTTCTTTTTCTCTTCGATATCACTTAGCCTCTTATCTGTTTCATCACGCCATATTGTTGCAATGTTTAATTGTTCTTCCTCAGCCAGCCTCCTTTTACCAGTGGCTGATGCAACTTTAAAGTTGCATATTTCAACTAAGCCATGCCATTGTCGGCCTTTTAATGCTCCATCAACTTTATATTTCTTCCGCCATTTATCCATAAATTTCAAACTACCTGGGTGTTTATGGGACATATATTTTAAATCTCCCTCCAGCATGGTTTTAGATCTAGAATTTCCCATTGGACTTAAGTTATTTTATTTACTAATTTTGTAAAGCAGGCTGGACGAGCGCTGGTATAGTATCAAAAATGCAATCAATCAGACTGCGTATGCTTATATAAAATGGCTCAAATTTGGCAAATCCTTCTCCTTTCTTCCTCACACTTCTCAAAACAGACTCAGCTGATTCACACACTCAAAGCCCCAAGGCAGCAGCCGAATCAATACACACACACACACACACACACAGCACAAACCTGCAGGTTTTATCACACACCCACAGAAAGACAGAGACACACAGATAGACAGACAAGCAGATAGACAGACAAGCAGATAGACAGACAAGCAGAGAGACAGACAAGCAGAGAGACAGACAAGCAGAGCCGGCTTGAAGCTTTAAAGCTGCAGCCACACACTCTTACTTAGAACAGAATCTGCAGAATCCACACACTCAAAAACCCAAATACACACCTATTTTTCACACATGCATACACAGTTATCCACTGAAGCAAAACTCACAGCTAGGATTTTTAACACTTTAGCACAGCTTTTCACAGACACCCCATGTCCGTGATGGGACAGCCGACATCAATATCTCAAACACCAGCAACAAACGATAACAACACCACAGGACTACAGTGATCAGTCCTGCACAATCCAGAATGGGACACAACCCACAAACCATGAACTGACAAGGGGTGAATTTAAGAACGTTTTGGATATGCCAATTATAATGAAGATTAACTCGGTACCTTCTGCACCATGAAGTATTTAACATCCCAGCGACAGTGTGATTTTTAGCATCTATCTTTTCCTACTGGACACCAGCACCTGGACTTCGTGCTGCGTGTATATGGGGTCACAACGGTTTTAGGCCCACTACACATTCACCTGCATTTTACCACCCACAGCAGCACTGTGGGCTGTGCCCCGCAGACACAGATGAATTACAACCCAGCAGGTCTACAGCCACGGTTCACGTTGCACACGTGTAACCCTTAAATGGACACGAAAACGTCTTTTCGTGCGTGAATGCCTAGTCACCACACTCAGCTTAAAAACACACTGCCAGCAATCAAGAAAAAGGTGCACAATAAAGAGGTACTTACTCTCTCCCTCTGCGTAGCAGACTCGCCCTGAATCCGAGCGCGAGAGCCTGTTGATGGAAAGTCCGTCTGTGGAGCTAAAACAGCCGGCCGATGGGACAATTCAGCCCCCCGGACTTTGATGAGGAAGTGGCGCCTGGCGACTCTCCGGAGGCGGTCTTCCCACTGCAGGCTCTGCGTCCCAGGTTTCAGCACCAAAATATGTTGGGTAATTCCTATATTACCCCCAAGTTACCTCGGAAAATTCAAAGCATACACAGAGGGATTAGATTCTTTAGATGATTGTAATCCTGTCAACAACAACAAAAACAACAACAACAACTTTGCAAAGGGTGAGAGAGAAATCAAATACACACCGGAGACGGAGGTCAGTTTGCTCTCACACCGAGATGAAGCTCTTTTGAGCGTATTTATTGACAAGATCACACACACACACACATCACAGAATGCACAATAACAGGTTAAAAAATCCCCTCTGTCCCAGGAATCCACCTGTGACAAAAGGGTTTCTTCAGATAATAGATCAGGCGTCTCTAGGTCTGGCAGAACGGCGTTCCTGCATACAGGTGCCTGAAGCAGACAAGGAGTTAGTGAAAACATTCAAACGTCAACAAGTAAACAAGTAACTTTAAGCAGCAAGGGTGAGTGAACTCTGGTTGATTAACTAGGTCAGGATTTTTCCTAACACTTTGTGCAACATAATTCTGGGTGCCATTTAAAAACCATAAGTGCTAATGACTCCATTCCTTTTGGGGTTGTAGGGGCTGTTAATTGGAGTACCGTCAAACAAACCTGACCTCTGAGACTTTCAGAAGCCAAGTTATAAGCCCCCAAATGTGTGTTTGGAATACCGCCTTTAAGGAACAAGTGATCCGGTGACCTTTATGACCTGATTTGACACCCTTAGGAATGTGCTATCATCATGAAACACAGGAATCATTTACAACTCAATAGATTCTACTTTTCTGTGACGTTTCAGCCTGATTGAAGCTTTTTTCTGAGAAATGGACCCGGAATGATGTGAAATTGTGCTTTGTGTGACATAATTCTGGGTGCCATTTAAAAACCATAAGTGCTAATGACTCCATTCCTTTTTGGGGTTGTAGGGGCTGTTAATTGGAGTACTCTAAAACAAACCTGACCTCTCTAGGACATTCAGAAGAAAAGTTATAAGCCCACAAAGGTGTAACTGGACTACTTCTTTAAAGTGACACCAGGCCCGGTGACCTTTGGGACATGGTTTGACCCCCTTAGGAATGTGCTATCATCATGAAACGTTCAGATCACTTACAACTCAATAGATTCTACCTTCCTGTAGCATTTCAGCCTGATTGGACCTTGTTTTCACACAAATGGACCCAGAATGATGTGAAATTGTGCTTCGTGCAACATAATTCTGGGGCCATTTACAAACCATAAGTGCTAATGACTCCATTCCTTTTGTGGTTGTAGGGATTGTTGATTGGAGTACACTAAAACAAACCTGATCTCTCTAGGACATTCAGAAGAAAAGTTATAAGCCCACAAAGGTGTAACTGGACTACTTCTTTAAAATGACACCAGGCCCGGTGACCTTTGGGACATTGTTTGACCCCCTTAGGAATGTGCTATACTCATGAACCACAGGAATCATTTACAACTCAATAGATTCTACTTTTCTGTGACGTTTCAGCCTGATTGAAGCCTTTTTCTGAGAAATGGACCCGGAATGATGTGAAATTGTGCTTTGTGTGACATAATTCTGGGTGCCATTTAAAAACCATAAGTGCTAATGACTCCATTCCTTTTTGGGGTTGTAGGGGCTGTTAATTGGAGTACTCTAAAACAAACCTCACCTCTCTAGGACATTCAGAAGCCAAGTTATAAGCCCACAAATGTGTAACTGGACTACTTCTTTAAATTGACACCAGATCCGGTGAACTTTATGACATGGTTTGACCCCCTTAGGAATGTGCGATCATCTTGAAACGTTCAGATCACTTACAACTCAATAGATTCTACCTTCTTGTAATGTTTCAGCCTGATTGGACCTTGTTTTCACACAAATGGACCCAGAATGATGTGAAATTGTGCTTCGTGCAACATAATTCTGGGTGCCATTTAAAAACCATAAGTGCTAATGACTCCATTCCTTTTTGGGGTTGTAGGGGCTGTTGATTGGAGTACACTAAAACAAACCTGACCTCTCTAGGACATTCAGAAGAAAAGTTATAAGCCCACAAAGGTGTAACTGGACTACTTCTTTAAAGTGACACCAGGCCCGGTGACCTTTGGGACATGGTTTGACCCCCTTAGGAATGTGCTATCATCATGAAACGTTCAGATCACTTACAACTCAATAGATTCTACCTTCCTGTAACGTTTCAGCCTGATTGGACCTTGTTATCACACAAATGGACCCAGAATGATGTGAAATTGTGCTTCGTGCAACATAATTCTGGGTGCCATTTAAAAACCATAAGTGCTAATGACTCCATTCCTTTTTGGGGTTGTAGGGGCTGTTAATTGGAGTACTCTAAAACAAACCTGACCTCTCTAGGACATTCAGAAGAAAAGTTATAAGCCCACAAAGGTGTAACTGGACTACTTCTTTAAAGTGACACCAGGTCCGGTGACCTTTGGGACATGGTTTGACCCCCTTAGGAATGTGCTATCATCATGAAACGTTCAGATCACTTACAACTCAATAGATTCTACCTTCCTGTAGCGTTTCAGCCTGATTGGACCTTGTTTTCACACAAATGGACCCAGAATGATGTGAAATTATGCTTCGTGCAACATAATTCTGGGTGCCATTTAAAAACCATAAGTGCTAATGACTCCATTCCTTTTTGGGGTTGTAGGGGCTGTTAATTGGAGTACCCTCAAACAAACCTGACCTCTCTGAGACATTCAGAAGCCAAGTTATAAGCCCCCAAAGGTGTGTTTGGAATACCGCCTTTAAGGAACAAGTGATCCGGTGACCTTTATGACCTGATTTGACACCCTTAGGAATGTGCTATCATTATGAAACAGAGGAATCATTTACAACTCAATAGATTCTACTTTTCTGTGACGTTTCAGCCCGATTGAAGCTTTTTTCTGAGAAATGGACCCGGAATGATGTGAAATTGTGCTTTGTGCGACATAATTCTGGGTGCCATTTAATAACCATAAGTGCTAATGACTCCATTCCGTTTTTGAGTTATAGGGGCTGTTAATTGGAGTACTCTAAAACAAACCTGACCTCTCTAGGACATTCAGAAGAAAAGTTATAAGCCCACAAAGGTGTAACTGGACTACTTCTTTAAAATGACACCAGGCCTGGTGACCTTTGGGACATGGTTTGACCCCCTTAGGAATGTGCTATCATCATAAAACTTTCAGATCACTTACAACTCAATAGATTCTACCTTCAAGTAACGTTTCAGCTTGATTGAAGCTTTTTTCTGAGAAATGGACCTGGAATGATGTGAAATTGTGCTTTGTGCGACATAATTCTGGGTGCCATTTAATAACCATAAGTGCTAATGACTCCATTCCTTTTTGGGGTTGTAGGGGCTGTTGATTGGAGTACTCTAAAACAAACCTGACCTCTCTAGGACATTCAGAAGAAAAGTTATAAGCCCACAAAGGTGTAACTGGACTACTTCTTTAAAGTGACACCAGGCCCGGTGACCTTTGGGACATGGTTTGACCCCCTTAGGAATGTGCTATCATCATGAAACGTTCAGATCACTTACAACTCAATAGATTCTACCTTCCTGTAGCGTTTCAGCCTGATTGGACCTTGTTTTCCTACAAATGGACCCAGAATGATGTGAAATTGTGCTTCGTGCAACATAATTCTGTGTGCCATTTACAAACCATAAGTGCTAATACTCCATTCCCTTTTGTGGTTGTAGGGATTGTTGATTGGAGTACACTAAAACAAACCTGATCTCTCTAGGACATTCAGAAGCCAAGTTATAAGCCCACAAATGTGTAACTGGACTACTTCTTTAAATTGACACCAGATCCGGTGAACTTTATGACATGGTTTGACCCCCTATAGGAAAGTGCGATCATCTTGAAACGTTCAGATCACTTACAACTCAATAGATTCTACCTTCTTGTAATGTTTCAGCCTGACTGGACCTTGTTTTCCTACAAATGGACCCAGAATGATGTGAAATTGTGTTTCGTGCAACATAATTCTGTGTGCCATTTAAAAACCATAAGTGCTAATG
>SSNQ01033680.1:16091-30459 GCA_006942095.1 Nothobranchius kuhntae | reverse complement strand
TATATATATATTAAGTATACTTATACATTACTTGATGAAATATACTTCTGATAGAGTCAAGTACAAGTATAGTCTAAATGTAAGTAAACTTTAATGTAAGTATGTATTAAAGTATACTTAGTAGTATTTAAAAAATGTACTCGGATAACTATACTTCTAATAAGTACATTGAAAGTAAACTTGGAAGTATACTGTATTCATTTTTAGTATACTTCAAGTATACTTCAGTGTACTTCTTTTTGGTAAGGGATGTCTCCACTTGTTTTTCACACCACACAGTGCTATCTTTTGAGGTCTCTGTCAGCTCACTCTCCAACCGAGCTCTCTTTTTTGGTAGAGTCGTCTCCTCATCTGCAAGATAAACCATTTTAAAATAACTTTTTGATTGGTTCTAAATAAAAAGAGATAGGCAGGAAATGAAAATAGGTAGTTTGAGAAATCTAACCTGAAGACAGCTCAGAGTCCGAATCTGGTTGTCTTCTCCATCTGAGTCACAAGGGTTGGCCATGCTCACGATCAGTTCCAATGCCTGTTGAGTGGTTAGCCTCCTTTGCATTTTGTTTCTTGTCAACAAAATAGGTGAAGCAGTCACCTATTTATCCTCCACAGCACTAAAGGCTGCATGCAAATTTCTGTAGCTGTTGCTCAAGATGGCCCTGCAAAAAATGCAGCTGGGGGATGGGCAGACACCCTCAGGAGCAGCTTACATTCAGTCATTTTGAACTAACTTATCCCCAACTTTTGAACAAGTTTAAGTTGATTTACAGGTTTTTTTATTTCAATTAGTTTGGCTCATTTCTCGAAACTGAGATGACATTCTCAAAATTCAAGGTGTATTTGGCAAAATCCTCTATATAGTTTAGCGAAGCACCATGGAACAGCAGCAAAATGCCATAAATCTACCAAAACAGTGAAAACTTCTCTTATGTTTTCATGTCTCATGTTTCGAGTCCTCTCACATTTGGCAAAATGACCTGGATAATGCGGCACAACATCATGTGACTTTTGTGTGAATTCATCTCTCCTCCCCCCTGCTGATTCCTCTGGCAATGGCCACATTTACAAATGAAGGGATGCTAATTGGAGCTATCAGAGTCATCCGTGTGGACTACGGGTCTTTTGACCCTGCTTCAGGACTTCAGGGGGTATGTCGAAATTCTTGGGACTTCTAGTGTTAAGGTTTTGTCGACGTGTCAAAATCCTTCTGGTCAAAGAGGCTTTCGCTCAGATGGCTGGTATGAAGCTTTTCTCTAGAACTGACTAATCACCCAAAGCCTTCTGGTTTTAAAGAATTGATATTATGGTTTGGCCAGCCAATCAGGGGCTGACAAGTTTGAGGGATGTTACCAAGCATCGCAGAGACACACCCTCTGTGATGGAGACTCCGAATCTAGGCAAAAGGTTAACTTATGTCATGCATTAACTTAACTTTACTTGTGAGTGCAAATGTTATGACCTCGTCAAGTAAACATACTAAAACAATCATTGAGCACAGACTAATGAACATGGCATTATTTATAATTATAAATGGCAATATTTAATGATTATCTTTAATTATAAAATCTTCTTTTCTTCATCTGGGAATAAAGGAGTTTATTTTAAACAGTTCCTCTGTGATGGACCTTGGAGGAGAAAAAGTTAAATTCTGACAGGAAATTTTAATTTTATTTTAGTCTTAGTCTTTTGGCTAAAAAATTATTTTAGTCTAAGGCCAACATTAGTCATTAGATTTATTTTAGTTTTAGTCCCATTTTAGTCTATGAAAATAACAAGTAATTGTAGTCGATAAAAATAAGCAATTTTAGTCAACAAAATACATATATTTTTTCTAATGAAGTAATTTCCTACTTTTGTATAGAGCACAGAAAAACTAGTAGTGTGATTTAATGCACAGGGTCCAAACTCTTAACCACCACTGATCAGATATAGCACACACAGCTAAGAACATAGACTATTTGAACAAAAAAAAAACTTCACATGTTTAACACTTACGTGTTTAATAAAAACAAAAAAGCATACTGGGAATTACAAAGGTGCTCTTTTTAGCAATTGCACAACAAGCATTTTTCAAACTAGCATGCAGAAATACTCAAAAATATTCCTCCTTTGAGGGCATGCATTTTTCCAGAAACTTTTCACAATAAAATGGTTAACACCCCAAAATAAGTACAGTACAGGACCTGTAAGCTGTCAGTTACGGGTGTCTTTTACGGGCCAGTTGCGGGTGTCTCGCACCAGGCTAAAGACCAAAGGTGACAGATCATTTGCTGCTGTGGCCCCCAGTCTCTGGAACTCTCTTCCCCTGAGATCAGTGGACTCAGTGGTCTCCTTCAAAAAGCAGCTGAAGACTCACTTGTTCAAGCTGGCTTTTGTATGTCCTTCACCACTCTCTCTTTATTCTGCTCTCCCCACCTATTCCACCTTCCTCAGGATCCACTGATTTCCCTCTTTCCTTTTCACTCTCTCTCTTTCTTAACATTTTTTCTTTTAAATCCCAATTGCCCATATTTGCTCATTTAAAATATATTTTTAAACATTTTCTAAATGCTTTTTTATATTTTTTTACATTTTTTTTGTTTGTTTTTGTGAAGCGCCTCGTGATTTTTATCTTGAGAGGCACTATAGAAATGACATTTTCTCCTTCTTCTTCTTTTGGTATTTAACACATACAAAAGGCGCACCGGGTTATAAAACGTACCGGTAAAACATCTGTGCGGGCTCGGGACTCGGAACATATCAGTGCAAACCAGACATTGTGTTAATTATAAACAGCCAAAAGCATGCTTCACTTTACTGGTCTAGTCCTGGTTTAGAGCGCATGTGCACTTCCTCACTGCGCAAAAACGAACAACGTGTGTGCATGATTGCACATGCGCCGTGAGCGGTTCCGGTACTTTTTGGGTCGCAGCCGCTCGCTGCACCGCTTCAACTGTGCAACCGTGAGCTCGCACGGACTTCTGGCGTGTTTGATATTTTTCTCGTCCCTCGTGAGGGTATCGCACTGTTGAAGCGGCGCTGTGAGCAGCTGCGACCCAAAAAGTATCAGAACTGCTCACGGCGCATGCGCAATCATGCATCAACACTGCTCGCCCGCTATTTCCCTAATAACACACGTTGTTTGTTTTTATTTCTACACGTTTTTTTTTTACTCACAAAGATTGTCAAGAAAGCGTGTTTGTCGTGTTCGTGTCAAATTAAACTGATCACAAAACACAGATTTACTTTCTTTATTTCGTTTTCCTCATCCAACCCCATAAATCCCTGTGTGTCCTCCTGCAGCACTCCCGAAGGACAACAGGCAAGACAAAAAAGTCTGACGTGTTGTGTAAAAACTGTTATTTTTAGCATATTTTTAGGTACGACGTGTTGCTACCAGACGTACAGTGTGAGCTGTCAGGTCGCATCCGAGAGCTCCGTGCATCTCCGAGCAAACATGGAGAAGTTGATTATTATTATGGTAGGCCTAGCCAGGCCCGGAGTGGCTAATCGGGAGGGTCTGGAGAATTCCCGGTGGGCCGCTCGATGTTGGGGCCGCATGGGCCGGTGCTCTCGTTTTTTTTTTTTTTTATCATTTTATTTTTATTTTTTGGTGCCGGTGTTCAGTCATGGCACCGAGGCCGCCGGGCTGATCACATACGCTTCTCCCGGCTGTCTCTACCTGCAGGCTGCAGCTCGTTTTTTTTTTCCCCTGTATGCGCCTGTGCGCACCACGTGACCACGCAGTTGACGGAAAGATGGAAAGTAGAAAGAACAAGGGTGGCGCGGAGAAGGCAAGAATTAAAAAGAGGAAAGCGCTGGAAACAGATGCAGCTAAATGTGCAAAAATGAGCACCTTTTTTTCTCAAACAAGCTCGCGGTCTTTAACTTCAAATGAAGATAAAACGGGTAAGGCAAGTCAAGATGTTAAACTTTACCGGCTGCAAATCACCATTCAAGTTAATTAAGCATCAATAATGAATTATATGGCGTCATGACATAACGTTATGTAATATAATTAACAGTATGATGTGACTGATGCCACCAAACTGTCTTGTAGCCCCTCAGAGTCAAACACAAGATCCAGTAGGTCTAATAAGCACCGGGCAGAAGCCCACAATTCCAGAGCGGGCATGTACAGGTAGGATTACTTATTGAGTCAGTGAACTGAATATTATTAAAATTTATATGATGAAAACTATCCTGACTCTATATGAAAGTGTTCTAAAATGCTAGATGATTCAGCATTGATCAGAAAGCTTGTAAAAAAGGAAAATGAATGCTGAATTGTGACCATTTTCACACAATGTAGTGTCAGAAGAAGAGCCAGGAGCCAGCAGTGAGGGTATTGCTCCTGTTGGGATAGAAGGTGAGCCAACTCATGTGCAAACATCAGTTTCATTATAATAATTTTAATGTCCAAATAATAGTAGTGACCTGATGTATTTTTATTAGTAAATGCACAAAGCCCACAACAGATTGCTATTAGGATGAAAGTAAAATGAAATAAGCCTGCATATTTTGCCATAGGAAATATTTTAATTGGTTACAAAAAATGTGTTTTCCATATCAAATGTGCTAAAGCTTTACAGATGATTATTTTAATTGTGTGCAGGTGAGTATAGGGAAACTTGAAAAAGTGTGAAAGGGAGTGCTGAGTCATTTCATTTTAAAGGTTTGAAAATCTCAGAACAGCTGTTTGAACAGAATGTAGATTGTTATATTGTTAGAGAATGTGTTGTAAAGAACAATGTTGGAGATGTGCACTGATGTTCAAATATACATTGTAAAGCAACTCTTTCTTGCACTGAATTACAAGGCTTTACCGAGTAGTGTGCTTTTGTAGACTATACATATAAAGTTCTAACTAGGGCTGGGCGATATGGCAAAAATAGAATATCACGATTTTTCCAATATTTTATCACGATTTCGATTTTATCGCGATTTTTTATCCATGAATAGCATAACTTCAATTGCGTATTAAAGAAGAGAAACATTGAATAAATAAACATTTATTCATATTAGGGATAATCAGCACAGTGCTAACACACTTATATTTTAAACTCACACCAGAGATGATAAAAGCCCTGAGAGAAACAATTACAAAAATCAGTTTTTCTCATTTTTCAAGTAACTTAACATAAATTAAAATCGTAAACATATTTAAAGTGCAAACATGTCAATTGCAAACGTATTGTGCAAACATTAACTTGTTCAAAATACTATGTAGCTCCCAGTTGCTCATGTAGTGGATAGTTAAGCTCAAATACGGCTCTGATGTGCGGCTGGACCAGAGATCGCTTGTGGTAGTAAAAAACTGCGCATTCTGAATATTTTCTGCAACAAGTCTCTAAATAAAGTAAAATTTTCCAGTGCAGATTGGAGACAACCCATAGAAGCACTGATTTGATCTCATTTCAGAGAAAAATAGAACAGGTTAGATGCACCTAATAAATAAAATTACTAACAAACTCAGGAATCTTTCTTTGCTTCACTGTTCTGGTGCTGAAAATATCACTAATGCGGATCAAAGGAGATACACAGATGAATGCACCTCTTATTATTTGGAAACTACATTTACTGCAGCTGGCAGAGGCAGAGATTGTTTCTACTGATACACGAGTTTACAGAATCATTTTAAATGTTAATAGGGGAAGACTGCAGGAGGGAGCGGTAAAATACAGGGGGTCCCCAGCAAAAACAAGAAACTACGAGTCTGATGAAACCCGCTGGTTTTCCATCAGGCAGTCACGGGGCAGCTCCAACGACCCAGTGACCGAGCTCAGTCCAGTACCGACACCGGCTCGGCAGAGGGTGAACGAGCCGAGGCGACGTCGTGCTCTGCTTAAGAAGCGGTGTTATTTTCCTGCTTCAGAAGAAGCATCCAACGTGTTTTTACGCTTTCTCCGAGACATGTCACGTCGCTAAGTTGTTAGCGCCGCGCGCTAAGGAAACCCTGCGTTCCTCTTCGGAATGAAAACCTCGTTGTCGATCAGCCGCGGCGAAGCCATGTTTGTTCACACACAGGTGAAAACAAGCGGGGCACTAATATATTACTATGACTCACTCTGAATGGTTAAGGGTCAAACAAAGGCGTGTCATTCGCCTGGGGTAAGTTCCCTTTTCATTCAGAGGCAGAAATTCAACAGCAGAGCTGTGAATCGTGATAAAAAGGCTCCCTCAAAAATGACAGACCGTCAGATGTGTAGATCGTAAAACGGTCTAAAATCGTCATATCGCCCAGCCCTAGTTCTAACATGATTTTAATAATAATTCGTTAAGTGGGCCGGTCTGGGGTCTGAAACTCCAGAGCTGAAAATGTGTCCCACTCCGGCCCTGGGCCTAGCGTCACCTCTAAACAAAGCGGACTCTGATTGGTTCTCTTCTCACTCAGCTGTAAAAATCCTGAAATTTGCAGATGACACCACTGTCATTGGGCTCATCCAGGATGGTGATGAGTCTGCTTATCAGCGAGAAGTTGAGAGGCTGGTGGTCTGGTGTAGTCAGCACAATCTTGAACTTAACACCCATAAGACTGTGGAGATGGTCGTGGATTTTAGGAAGCTTCCCACAGTGCTGCCCCCCCCCCCCCCCCCCCCCCCCCCCCCCCCCCCTCACAATATCCAACAGCCCAGTGTCAATGGTGGACTCATTTAAGTTCTTGGGAACTATCATTTCCACGGATCTGAAGTGGGAAACAAACATCAACTCCATCGTCAAAAAGGCTGAGCAGAGGATGTATTTCTTACGGCAACAAAGGAAGTACGGCCTACCACAAGAGCTGCTGATCATCTTCTACACTGCTGCAGTCGAATCCATACTTTGCTCATCCATCACTGTCTGGTTTGGGTCAGCCACAAAAATGGACAAATGCAGAATACAGCGTATTATTAAAACAGCAGGAAAAATCATTGGTGCCCAGCTGCCCTCTGTCCAGGAACTGTACATCAGCAGGACCAGGAAAAAGGCAGTGAATATTGTCCAAGATGCCACACATCCTGCATCTACTCTCTTCCATCTCCTCCCATCTGGCAGACGCTATAGATCGCTGTACACAAAAACTACCAGACACAAGAACAGTTTCTTTCCTTCAGCCATTTCTCTCCTGAATCTGTAGATTCTTTTACCATCCTTTTACTATAGTTTTTATACTTATTCAGTATGCTTATGGATATGTGTGTGTGTGTGTGTGTGTGTGTGTGTGTGTGTGTGTGTGTGTGTGGGTATGTATATATGTATATATGTGTGTGTGTGTAAATGAACATGTGTGTGGGTATACATGTTCTTATGTGTTTTTAGGTATTTTTATTCTCATTTATTGTGGTTGTTGTATGTTTTAGAGAGCGAACATCTACCGAAGACAAATTCCTTGTAAATGTACTTTTACTTGGCCAATAAATCTGAAATCTGAACCTAGTCCCACCTGTTCAATTTGTTGATTGGTCCTTTTATTTGCGTCATGCATCTTTCCTGTCTTCTGATTAGATATTCGTCATCGTGGATTTTCGTCTCGTCTTTCATTCGTTGACTAAAAGTTTCAATCAGTTTAATTACTGTCTTCGTCTTTTTCCAAGCTTTTGTTTTGAAATTTTGTTTCATTTTTGTCGGTAAATATATTTTCGTGACAAAAAAAGACAAAAATATTTTGTCAACAAAATTAACACCGGGAGGAGAAAATGTTTATTGTTTATCATTTATTATCTCTGCAGTCCAACTGGTGTGAGGACGTAGGCTCCGATTAAAGGGACTACATGCAGACTTGAGTCTCCTGTGAGGGGAAAAAATTGTAGGATGTGTCATAGCCAGGGTAAGTTGACCTGGCTGTGCATTTGACCTGTGGGATCTCAAAATCAGGCCATTTCATCACGTTACACAGCTCAGGAGAGCGTCCAGAGTCTCTTGTCTCTCCGAGGGCGTTTAGGCTCCTTGTGTGGGAAAATGGTCGGTAAAGCATTTAGTTTCCGCCTTCTTTTATACCCAGCCGCTCTGGCGAGCTCTTTAAGTAGTTGTGGTCGACTATAAGCCCCAAACGCATCAGGAGAAAATTGTTGGGAACACAGCCGCGGATCTTTAGGAAGTTGTGTCCGTCCACAGGAATCTTCCCACTGCTTTCTCCTCTTCTTGCCAGTTGGAAAGTTGTGTAAACTGACATCACTCCCCTTGTTGCCCTTTGACTGGAAATTACATCCAAAAGCAGCACAATGTGGCATTTCACTTAACTCATTCACTGCCATTGACGACTAAAGTCGTCATTTTAGATCCAACCATTCACTGCCATTGACGACTAAAGTCGTCATTTGCATTTTTTTACAGTTTGAGCATCGGAACGAGCCCCCGCGCTGAGAGAACAAACATCTCAGCCCTGAAGCCGATCTTCATCCGCATACGTCACAGATCGCATGATCAGGAAGCAACACATCCATGTGTTTGGAGATCGTTTTGGGCCGTTCCTGTAAAAAAAGTGAGGCGCGAACCGGAAAAGCGTCTGCCGATCACAATTCGACAACGGATTATGAAAGAACGGATAACGCTCGAAACACGCGGCTTCTTCCTGATGTAAGAGGTGAGTCTCCTCTTTGTTTTGGTTGTTTTGGCATCGACATCATGCTAGCGCGCAACGTTCTGTGACTCTTAAAAAACAGTAAAAACGGTGAGAAACGCTGGCAGCGAAGGCCATTGCTGATCAGGAAACGGCTGGCAGTGAATGAGTTAATTATTAATATGGTGAGCGCGTAAACAAACACTAGCATCAATAGCTATTCTTCCAAGTGCAACCAATATACGTCATCGCCCCCAGAGTGCATTGCGTGCAAAAAACATGGAGTCCTACGTATGTCAAAAAATGTACTAAATATTATAGATTTATAAATAAACAGCAATATTTTGTGTGTTTCTAACAACAAAATTTGGTACAACAGAAAACTTGTGGCTTATTAGGGTATAAACGTCCTCATAGCCAGAGTTCTTTTTAAGAACCTTAGAGGCACATAGTCATTGATATATATATATTTTTTGGGCTAAAATTCTCATTTGTAAAAAGCCAAGTAGCCTCATGCACAGAGACGAGTTATTAACATGATCTCAGCAGCAGATGTTTTGCTTCAGTGGAGCATTAAAGGTATTTTTCATTGCAGGCATTTAGGTATGTAGAAGGGAAAATCACAGGTGGGATTAATAACTAATGGTGGTTGGGTTGTATTTGGGTGAGTTGCATTCATCTGTCGGCTGGGTTACTGGAACAGTTTGTACTTTAGCCACCATTAGTGTTATTGGTCCCACCGGTGCTTCTCCTGCTCTGATGAGTCAAAATGTTAAGATCGAAAAAAAAAGCTTGTTTGAAGCACTTAGTTTCTAACAAGGACAGCATGAGTCTGTGCCTGAGATCACTTCTTTGTTCATTAATTCAGTATAAACTCAACAGATCACGCTGTAATGAGGAGTAAATCTAAATTAGAAGCACTAATGAATCATTATCAACATTATTGGCAGATGTAGCGTTGACTTTTGTTTTCACATCTGTCCAATCTGATGTGGTGCAATAAGATGCCACATGAAAATAAGTTAAAAGCCATATTTTTGGGGTTGTGGGGCATTTTGAATGGAATAGTTGAAAAGCAATGTTAAAACAACAAGTCAGTGAAATAATAGATAATTATAAAAAAAATAACATATATATATACTGTAAATCCTCTAATACAGGCCTGTATTCAATTAATGGCTGGGTCTCATATTTTGGCCTGTGTCGGAGTCGGCGGAGGCGAATAATGGTCGGTTTCTTATTGTGGCCGGGTGGAATGAGGTAACATGCAAGTACGGGGGCGGTTATGTCATCATCTCACTTTTGATTTGCCAGTGATAGACCACGAGGGTAACTTTAACCGTGCGGAGACAAAGAGGAGGCGAAAATTTGATATCAAGTTCAAAGAGAACGTGCGCTGCAGAACACTGGGAGCAATAGGGGTTGTATGAACTAGTCGACTTCACTATAGTGACTTTTTATGCCTGTCATCGACTAGTCGCTGTCACGTGATAATGACCGGCAAGATGCAGCCCTCGGAAAAGACAGCAGCCGGCTGTCAGCAGGTGACAATCTCCTGCGCTCGGGGGGGCAACGTGCTGTGCCAGAGCGTCGGTACTGACACACGATCGTTCATGTCGGTTCATTTCCTTTAATGTTTTCTGTCTTTTTTTTGCGCCTGATGTGTTTTGCTGCTGTGGAGCGGGGCGCATCACCTTGTCCTCCGACGCACAGATCACTGATGCGGCCGCCAAGCAGGGAGCACTCCGCTGTTTTTGCGGTCGGTAGATCTGCATCCTGAGCACGGCCATGGTAACATTATCAAATCAGGTGTCGCCACCTCAAAAACTAATTTAACACGCGATCGTTCATGTCGGTTCATTTCCTTTAATGTTTTCTGTCTTTTATTTGCGCCTGATGCGTTTCGCTGTGGAGCGGGGCGCATCACCTTGTCCTCCTGTGACGCACCGATCACTGATGCGGCCGCCAAGCAGCGAGCACTCCGCTGTTTTTGCGGTCGGTAGATCTTTTAGAACTGCAGCTCAAAGGTAACTCATAAGGTGAATATATATGAACCCAGGTAGCAGTTTCTCTTTAGGATTGAGAGGAGATGCAGGAAGATAATAAACAGACAAGACAGAAAAATAGTCAAATAAAAACAAGTTAGTTTATGTACCTGGTGGTTGCAACAAACAGACACCATTGAAGGTAATCAGAAGTGAGGAACAGAAAGTGAAATAATTATTTGAATGTTTAGAGCAGCAGCAACTCCAAGAGGCTGCAGGCGTATCAGTGAGTTTGCGGCCGCTGCGCAGGGGGAGGGGGAAGAAGGCTTAAGCAGAAACTACCGTTGTTAAAAGAAATGTGTTTAACTTTGAAAATGTGGGCGCAATTTTCATTGTCAAAAACTCCAGAGAACCATTAGTTCATTTTGCTCAAATAGAAATAGAGGCCTGCCTCTAATACTGGCCCTCCTTCCAATAAAGGTCTGGAGCTTGATGAGCTTGAGTCAAATACAGGCCCGGGCCTGTATTAGAGGATTTACGGTATACTGTATATATATATATATATATATATATATATATATATATATATATATATATATATATATATATATATATATATATATATATGTGTGTGTGTGTGTGTGTGTGTGTGTGTGTGTGTGTGTGTGTATATATATATATATGTGTGTGTGTGTGTGTGTGTGTATATATATATATATATATATATATATATATATATATATATATATATATATATTTATTTATTTATTCTTTTTTTCATTTTATTACTTTTAAATCAGCCTAAGCTACATGGATACCTTATTTTTAAGACAACTCTCATTTCTATCCCAGCAGACCAACACTTTACTGCTTCTTTGAAATAACAAGAACAGTATTACCATGTATATAACCTTTTTTTTTGCACTGGACAAATACCATTTTTACTATTTTTGACCTCACGTTGGGCTGCACAGTTGTGCAGTGGTTAGCACGTAGCCTTGCAGCAAGAATGTTCTGGGTTCAAATCTTGGCCAGGGGTCTTTCTGCCAGGGGTCTTTCTGCATGGAGTTTGCATGTTGTGCTTGGGTTCTCTCTGGGTACTTCGACTTCCTCCCATGGTCCAAAAATATGTTAGGTTGATTGGTCTGTCTAAATAGTTCCTAAATGTGAGTGTGTGTGTGCATGGTTGTTCGTCCTGCGGATATAGAAAATGGATGGAAATATATATTATATATATACAGTATATGGCAAGATATAAATTATGGTGAGGTGACTAAAGTATATTATTAAACACCTTCTTCCCTGCCCTAGAGTACAAGTGTGTTTTAAATCAGAATCTGTACACTGTAATGGTAGCTGTAAAAATAATACAAACTGTCATCAGCTAGGATTAGTGTGTTCCTTTAAAAAAAAAAAGTTCCACTATATCGAAAGGAAACAGGTGGAAAGATCCTGCTGGCATTTTCAGTGAAAAAATGAACCAGGCAGTGTCAGCTGTCAAGTGGTAAGATAACATTTGGTGTCACAGGGTGTCATATTAGCAGATGCTCAGACCAAAAAGACAGTCAGGATGAAGGACCATCTTGCTGTAGAGTCAAACCAGCCTTAAAGCTAATAGTATTTTGATCTGCACTCAGGGGTCCAAATGCATTGTCACAATATTTCCATATTCAGAATTCATTCTCATTTTGAGCCAAGATCTCACAAAAGTCACAAAGATGATGATCTTTTGAATATCAATTATCATTAGATGTGTTTTTTATTGTCACCACAACCACACACTTTGTTTTCTGTGACTGTGACCTTATTGTATTGGAAATAAAAATATATAGAAATGTGTGAAAGGTATCCATCCATCCGTTCATCCATCCATCGTCCATTCATTCATTCATTCATTCATTCATTCATTCATTCATTCATTCATTCATTCATTCATTCATTCATTCATTCATTCATTCATTCATCCATCCATTATTTCATTGTCTATTCCCATTTGATCCCATCCAAGGTCAAAGGGAGATGATGACTATTCAGGGGTCAATGGGTAAATCCTGAGTCAAACTACCAAATTCACATATAAGACAGCAGGGCTTCAGACAAGTAGGTACAATCAAAAGAATTTCTAAGAATAAACATGCCAAACTAAACAGAAACCATAAAACACAACAAGGTGTGGAAACAGGACCAGGAAACAACATTCACAAGAGGAGAATCTGACATTCAATTGAAGAACCAGTGGAGCATTTAAGAAATTGGATGGTGGGTTAGGGTTAAATGATAATGACCCTCACTTGTACAGCGCCTCTCAGAGTAAGGACTCCAAAGCGCTTTACACTACAGTGTATCATTCATCCATTCACACACACATTCACACACTGATGGTGATGAGCTACGATGTAGCCACAGCTGCCCTGGGGTACAATGACAGAGGCGAGGGTTAGGATTACACAAACTGAAAACACGCTAAATATAAGAAAGTAAAGCTTACAAACACCACATTAACTCACCACTGTGACAACACAAAAAAGTCATTAGGTTTAACAGCAAATGTATTCTTCCTGTTTCTGATGAACCCCCGTGTTGATGCAGGCAGCAGGCCTTTGTTCATATACTTTCTACTGCACGGCACTGCACAGAATGTAGTACAGGAGGATTCTACTAGGGGGCACCGTAGAGAACTCAGGCCGGATAGAGAGCCAGGTTTGTGGGGTACAACCAAAACAAACATCGCATCAATAGAAGAGACCAGTAACTGGTTAATTTTGAGATCACAGCAGACAAAAAGACAGCAGTGGCATTGTAGATACTATGAAAAACGTCTAAACCAGAGGCAAAGTGACCATGGAGAGAGTGTCTCGCTCATTTCGTCAACTCTGCCGTCTGGTTACTCATGTGTTGAAGTTCAAACACATTGCATTAATTTCAGGGGACGCGCACAAACAATGCTTCATATCAACGCAAAGAAGCCATTATTAAAATGCGTCTTCACATCTTACTAGGTTGCACTTGATAGTGACTATAAAGTATGTTTAAATGTACAAATATTTAGTTAGATTGACACTGCATTGGTACATTTTTGCAACAGGTTTAACCATTAAAAACGTACCCGAATTTGCAGATGCAGTGAGGATTTTGCAATTATCTTTGGCCATCACCCACTGGTGATGTGAATCATGCTAAAGCTAAAGTTAAAGTCCCAAAGTTGTTACAGACACTGATGTGTGTGCAAATTTTGTTCTCCGCATTTGACCTATCCCCTGGGGGAGCGGTGAGCTGCAGACACAGCTGCACTCATGAACCATTTGGTGGTTTATCCAACCCCTCAATGCTGAGTGTTGAGCAGGGAGGCATTGGGTCACATTTTTTCAAAGTCTTTGGTATGGTAAATGGCCAGTATATGATATAGCACCTTCTAGAATTTGGGAACCCCCCAAGGCGCTTTACAAAACAATCAGTCGTTCACTGGTCAGTCATTCGCCAGTCCTAAAGGTTAGACTTGCACCAAATCCAATTGTGGCTCTTCTTGTAAAATTCTGATGCTCCTAAAAAACACCATTTATCATTTGCTCTGCTTCTGGCCCACCATGCTATCTTACTCTAATGGAAATAAACCACTCCTCTCTCACGTTCTCATGTGTATGGTGGCTGATGGATGTCAGGTCTTGTTTAAAAGGTAAGACGCTCATTGAAACAAACTCTTGGTGCATTTGAAGATGTGTGGGGTCCATTCCTGCAAGCATTTCCAGCCCTATAAAAGAAGTTGATTTCTTATGGCCGTACGTTGTCAAACCTGAGGTCAGGTCTCACATGAAGGCACCATCAACGTGTGTGTGTGTGTGTGTGTGTGTGTGTGTGTGTGTGGTGGTGG
>SSNQ01033680.1:0-15722 GCA_006942095.1 Nothobranchius kuhntae | reverse complement strand
GGGTGGGTGGGGGTGGGGGGGATTTAGGGTTGTTTGTTAGTTATAATTTTGTACCTATTTTGTTCAAGCCCTTTCCAATCATTTGAATGTTTCCATATTTTTCTTTTTGCTTATGCTGGTGGCTATTGGCTAAGCATAGTCATTAATGACTATAAATAAATAAATATGAATAGTTGAATAATCATGTGATGTAAACATTTTGTGCATATACAGTATATATGAGAAACTAAATAAACCAATTCTGAGTTAAAGAATGAAATGCAAGCTTTAACATAAACAAAAGCCCTGATGCAGTAATTAAGCCACCGTTCTTATCAGTTCGGTTCATTTATATAGCGCCAAATCACAACAAGAGTCGTCTCCAGGCACTTCACACAGTAAACATTCCAGTTGATTTCAGTTAATTATGCCAGTTAGTTAAAAGTGTGTAAGGAAATTCAGTAAACGCAGCTCTACTCTCTCCTCTACAGAGTTTCTGTTGTATTCTCCTTTTTTATACCTGATTCAGCTTCATGCACCAAGCTGGTTCTTTTGTGTTCTGTGCTGTCCCCATAACTTGGCATGCTGCAGAAGCTGTACCTTTGTCCCCTTTAATTTTCTGTTGGAAATGAATCCCAGGCACATATAACGGGCTCTGCTGCTAGCTCTCATCTGCAGTAAAATTTACTGCACTGAGAATGTTTTCATGAGAAACCAAACATGTTTCCGTTGTGTTTTTCCCACAATGGCTGTGCAGCCGCAGCTTCAGCTTGGTTCTTCTATCCTGGGTTTGAGAGATAGTAAATTAGGCTAATGTAAACCAAGAAGACTATTTGTCACTCAGCAGCAGACCGCAGACTGGGGTGTATAATTTCCACTTACTGCACAATCAGCTGTCTTGTCACACCCTCTGTGCCAGGACTCTTCACATTCCCATTCAAAAAGCTGGAATGATTTTTCTTTCTTTCTTGATCACAGATAGCTCCTCTTACATCCTTTTTTTTTGTTGTTCTTGTTGACGTTTATTTTTTTTTCTTCAGGTCTTTCTGATTTAACGGGAATGGATACATTTTCTTCTTTATGCTTACTGTTGCTTTTTCCTCTTTGACAGACTTATTTTTCATATGTACATCACTGTTTCTGCTCCCCCGCCTTTTGCTTCCCTCTTCCCTCATTGCTGTGCCAGCACATTGATGGTGGACGTGCTGTGGTGGCTGTGGTTTAATGGGGTGGCTGGGGCTCGAAGCCCAGACGAGAACAGTCAATATTTTGTATCTTTACCTGGAAGGAGACTCAGAGGGCACTGCATATGTGAATAGAGCAAGATTTATGACAACCACACATAGTTTTTACAAATTTGACTTGGCCAGTAGAAGAATCTGACAGTATTACCTTGAACATAAATACCAGTAAATTTGTAAAGAATACAATGGATGTATGTGTGTGTTTAAACAGGAATGTAAGCAGTATTTCTGTAAATTAAATGATCTTACACATTCCAGTGATTATATTGTAGATATAATTTATAATCATTTTTATTTCAATTCAATTCAAAAATACTTTATTAATCCCAGAGGGAAATTGATTGCTGTAGTAGCTCAGGATAATAATAATAATCAAGTCGTCAAAGAGTTATTGTATATTACAGTGGCTGTTGGCAGGAAGGATCTCCAGTGGCGGTCAGTGTTGCAGTGAAACTGAAGAAGCCTCTGACTGAAGACACTCTTCCGTTGTCGGACAGTCTTGTGAAGAGAATGCTCAGGGTTGTCCATAATTTTCTTGATTCTCTGGAGAATCCTTCTTTGCATGATCTCCTCCAGTGGTTCCACAGTCGTCCCCAGAACAGAACCAGCCTTTTTTATTAGGCTGTTGAGCCTTTTCAGGTCCCTGCTTCTGATGTTACTACCCCAACAGACGATGGCTGAAGAGATTACACTCTCAACAACATACTTGTAGAAGATCTGCAGCATCTTGCTACAGACATTGAAGGACCTAAGCATCCTCAAGAAGTGCAGTCTGCTGTGTCCCTTCTTGTAAACAGCTTCACTGTTCTTTCTCCAGTCCAGTCTGTTGTCCAGGTGAACTCCAAGGTATTTGTATTCCTCAACCACCTCCACTTCTTCTCCCATGATGGAAACAGTGTTTGACTCCACCCTGTTTCTTCTGAAGTCTAAAATCATCTCCTTTGTTTTGTTCACGTTCAAGGTCAGATGATTGTTTCCACACCATGCCACAAAGCGCTCCACCAGCTCTCTGTACTCAGCTTCCTGTCCATCTCTGATACACCCGACAACTGCAGAGTCATCTGAGTATTTCTGTAGATGACAGGTCTCTGATTTGTACTGGAAGTCTGAGGTGTACAGGGTGAAAAGGAATGGTGAGAGTACAGTCCCCTGTGGTGCTCCAATGTTCGCCTGGTTTGATGTGCAGTTCTTCAGCCTCACAAACTGTGGTCTGTTTGTCAGGTAGTCTTTAATCCAGGCGAAAGTTGAAGCCCCCACCTGTGTCTTCTGGAGTTTCTGGCAAAGTGCATAAGGCTGGATTGTGTTAAATGCACTGGAGAAATCAAAGAACATGACCCTCACAGTGCTGCCTGCTTTGTCCAGATGACAGTGGGGTGGTTGAAGCAGCTGGATGATGGCATCTTCAACTCCAACTCCATGGCGATAAGCAAACTGCAGCGGGTCCTGATATGTTCTAGTTTGCTTATTCAGGTGGACCAACAGGAGTCTCTCCAGGACCTTCATGATGTGGGATGTCAGGGCAACCGGTCTGTAGTCGTCATTGACTGATGGGCGAGTTTTCTTTGGAACTGGAACAAGGCAGGATGTCTTCCACAGGACTGGAACCTTCTCCTGGGCCAGGCTGAGGTTGAAGAGGTGCTGCAGAATCCCACAGAGCTGCTCCGCACAGGCCTTCAGTACTCTGGGGCTGACACCATCCGGACCTGCAGCCTTGTTCCTGTTCAGTCTCTCCAGCTGCCTCTTCACCTGACTTCTAGAGACAAATAGGTGTGAGGGGGAGGTAAATGGGGCAGCAGCATCTCCTGACTTGGTTGAAGACAGATTTATAGAACCAGAAGAGTCGATGACTGCGTTAGAGGACAAAAGAGCTGGCGTGTGACAGGAAAATGTTGGATCAGAGGAGGATTTGGGCTCACAGATGCATTCAAGTCATTTTTCTACATAGTAATGTGTCACTGTGATTCAGGTTCCAATCTTTACCAGTTATCCATCCATTATCTGAGCCTGCTTGTCCATGCAGGGTCGTGGGGGTGCCTATCTCCAGCAGTCAAACAGGCGGGGTATGCCCTGGACAGATTGCCAGCACACACACATTCACACCTAAGGATTATTCAGACAGACCAAATAATTGACAGTCTTGTTTTGGACTGTGGGAGGAAGTACCCGGAGAGAACCCATGCATGCACAGGGAGAGCATGTAAACTCCATGCAGAAAGACCAGGACCCAGCTTCTTGCTGCAAAGCAACAATGCTAACCACTGCGCCACTGCAGCCCCTCTTCTCCAGCTGCTCTTTTTAAAATTAAGCAACTAGTGACTTTTTCTGATGTTTTTCTGGAGTCTGATTAGAAGACATGTATAATTTTTCAGCTTTTCAGGCTGCTATGGAAACCACTCCATTCCAAGGATGGCCCAGTTGTCACATAGCTGTGTTTGTGGAAATGAAACATCAATATTGCAAAGCAAACAGAGTCAATGGTAGAGTCAAGCTGCTGTTAGCCAATCAGAGGCAAGATGTTCAAATATCAGGAAATAAAAACAAGTAAAACTCCAAATCTTGTCGTTTTCTGCTCCCTCTCTCCTCCAACTAACTTCTACTTCCTGAAACAGGAGTTTGTGAGCTTTTTCCCACAGCGATCAACACATGATGCATTAATTTATACAGACCACAGTAAATGTGTTAAAAATGAATGAACTTGGACTTTAAGGAAACACACAAAAACAAACTTAAATAATTCAGCAACAGTCTCTTCCTTGGTTGCTGGTTCCAGACAAGCTGCTCTTGAGTCTTTCAGAAACTACTGGTATACAGAGAATGACCCAAAAAGGAGAAAGTGAGCAGCAGTTGTGTGGATGAAAATGCTTTGTTGATGTCAGAGGTCAGAGGAGAAAGGGTTGAGTGGTTCCAAATGACAGGAAAACAACAGCTGTTTTTACAAGCAGGACTGTTGAATCTCTTCTCTGAGGACACAACATGTAAAACCTTAAAGCAGAAAGACTGCAACAGCAGAAGACCACTCTGGGTACCACTCCTGTGAGCTAAGAACAGGAAACTGATCATTCACACAGACTCAGCAAAACGTGACAATAGAACACAGGAAAAAACATTTCCTCGTCTGGTGAATCTCCACTGCCGTGACATTCAGATGGTCGGGTCAGTTTGGTGCAAACAGCATAGATAAAAGCATGCATCCATCCTTTTATCATCACCTTGGACCCATGTTTTAATACATTCACTTGAGCAGGATAATGTACCATGTCACCAAGCTAAAATCGTCTGACTGGTTTTTTTAACATTGGTTTGCTATGGATAATGTATTAATCACTTTCAGCTGGTAAATGCAAACATGACCAAATCCCACCCAGGGACACAGAGGCTTTTGGAGAAGTCCAGTGAGATGGGGGTGGGGGGTCTGTTTTGCCTCCGCCCCCTACATTACTCCCGTTGCTCCACCAGCTTCGTTTTCCTCCACCAACACACTCCTCCCAGTGCACCTCCACTGTATCTCCAAAGGTTTGTATTCAAATCTATTTAAATTACTGACAGCATTAATGACCACAGGTGGATGAACACTATTGATTATTAGTGATGACATGACTTTTTCTTTAGCGCCACCATCAGGTCAAACTTTCAATATAAATAAATTTAGTGGACCTTCAAAATGTGTCATCCAGTTTTTTTCTACTTTTAGATGCACATCCATGCCTTTAGTCCTGTTGATTTTTGGGACCCTAGACTCCACAATATCACCTTCTCTCCCTTCCTCTTGTCTCATCTGGGCTTGGGACCAGCAATGGCAGTGTGGAAGAGAGTATTTTTTGTTTGTTTTGTTTTTGTTTGAGAATTTTTTGTTTTTATTTTTTTGGTCAGTCCAACTCAGTATTTTTTAGGACGTGTTGAAACCACAGATTAATGCCGTAGATTGCAGCCAACAAAACGTCAGTAACATTTTGCCACAAACAGTTAAAATGGTTCTAAAATCAAAAGGGGTTCCAACCAAGCCCCCACAATGCAGCTCTGAAATTGAATCAAACCCGGAAGTACCATAGATTGCAGTTCCACCCTCATCCGCTGGGGGCTGGTGTCAGAAGCGAGCAAATCCTCATTGACTCCCATGTTAAAAATACCAATTTCACAGCAGAAATAAACATGTTTACAGCCTGGTACCAAAACATGTTTTTTGTTTAAATGATCTAGTTTACACTCATGACAACTCTGAGGGGGGTGAATTTTTTTTCTCACTCTTCTGTTTAAGTGTATTAAAAGCCTAAGATTCTGTATAATTAATGAGCATCCGACCCACGTGACCACAGAGCTAGCTCCGTGGAAAGGCCTCAGTAGAGCCTCGGTCTGGCTTGGAAACTGCTCCGGCATTTTGAGTCTCTGTGTTTGTGTATTCTTTTTTGGATATTTTTTGTGCAATTGTTGGACAAAATGACTTGCTGTGGTATTAATTGCACTAATAGAGCGCCCAAGGAGTCTCCACTTCATTTTTTTCGGTAAGTTAAATCATATTTATGTATTTTAGGTCACTGCCGCCTTTAAACTAGCTGAGTTTATCGAAGTAGCTAGCTAACTATTATTTTAACATGTAGCATGTACTGTTTAACCATGAAATTTAGATGTAAAATACGGTAAAATAATTAATAGGACATATGTCGATGGGTAAAAGGGTAAAACCCAGTTTATTTACTGTTTTTCTCAAATGCTAAAACACAAAAGCCAATCCTCTAAACCAAATGACCAGTTGTCTAAACACATTTACTAAATATAGCCATCATTTCACAACATCATAAACACATTTCACATGAAGACACAATTCACAAAACACAATCCTCCGTTCTCATAAATCTAAACACATTTTTCCTTGCTAAAACACAAGTTGCAAAAGAACTCTGCTCATATTCTCAAATGAAAGCTCATGTGATGCCAAATGCTTGCCACAGTCAGCACTGATTGAACACAATGAACACACCTGTCGTCATTCATTACACACAACGACTCAAAATTGAAGACAGTTGTTGCTATTGCTGTGACCACATCTCCTCATCTTCCTAGAGGAGCTAAAAGACGTCCTCCTGGACCGCTAACAACACCATCCTGGGCCCGCACATCACATTTATGTGATCATTTGGGACAATGTCCGCTTCCACAGAACAAACCAAATCAGAGAGTGGTTCACCACCAACAGTAACCACTTTTTAAACGTCTGTCTGCCACCCTACTCCCCTTTCCTGAAACCTATAGAGGAGTTCTTCTCATCGTGGAGGTGGAAGGTGTATGACAGACAACCATACACTAGAGAGAACCTCCTAAGGGCAATGGAGCTGGCCTGTGGTGACATCCCAGTGGAGGCCTTACAAGGATGGATTCGCCATTCCAGGGCATTTTTCCCACGGTGCCTGGCAAGAGACAATATAGCCTGCGATGTGGATGAGGTGATGTGGCCCGATGCAGCTCAGCGACATGATGCCGCACAGGGATTGTGGTGTGTGTGTGTGTGTGTGTGTGTGTGTGTTGTGAATAAAGTAAATAAAAAAATTTCACACCCTGCTCATGTTTTCAAGAGTACTGTTGTGTGCAATAGATTCTGTTTTTGCATTGAGTTGAGTTTCAGTAGTGTGCATGCAGAATTTTCTATAGATTTATACTCTTCATATGAAACTCACAAATCTAAATGCCTAATCCTCTGCAGAGATCTAAGAAGATCCGTAACTGTAAAGTTTCTAAAAATGGGCAAATTGGCAGTTATGAAACAAAGAACCTTCTCACAAATTGAGTATTGTGTTTTCAGTTGTTTTGCTGTAGTGTGTAATGATGTGTATAGTGTTTACATTTTTGAAAGCTTCGAGCTGCTCTTTTGGTGTGAAAGTTTGAGTTTAGAAGTGAGAAGGTGTGGTTGTGTTTATGTATATTTAGAAAAGGGTGTTGTGTTTAGACATTGGGGAACATGGAGGAAACGTTTGTGAAATGTGTTTTAGCATTTGAGAAAAACTGTAATAATCGTCTATGTAAACATTTTATTATTACCTTCTAGTTTTAATTTGTTTTACAGATTGCTGTTACACGTGATTTTATGCTCTTTTAAACATTTTTAAATGTGCTGTTTCTTTGTTTTTCATATAGCCACCCAGTTTAGAGCTCCCAGCTGCTGTGTGTCTTGTGACACAGTGTCAGGCTGATCAGACTGGATGAAGGAGACGAACAAGGTGAGACGTTTAACAGTTTTATTATTTCTCTGGTCGTATCTCTGTGAGGAAGAAACGATGACTGAGATGAGAAGCCGGTCACGGCGTCTTCCATATATAGCCTTGCTTGGCTGTGACGTGGAGGGACTCCCCGCGAGGAGCACGCTGGGAGCTCCCCACGAGGAGCATGTCGGGAGTTGTGGTCCGAAGGTCAGCCGGGAGATACCTGAGTCCTGACAGGACCCCCCGGTCCAGGGACGGCTCCAGAAGTCCCAGCACGACCCCGGCGGACCCAGAAGTCAGAGATCAGGGAAGGGTCCAGGATGGACCGAGCCGGCTCCCAGGAGCGTTCCTCGGGGCCATAGTCCTTCCAGTCCACCAGGTACTGCCAGCCCCGACCCCTGCGGCGAGCGTCCAGGATGCGCCGGACGGTGTAGATAGGCTCACCGTCGAGGAAGCGGGCAGGAGGCGGCGCCGGAGCCGGAGGCGGGAGAAGGGAGGACTCCACGTAGGGCTTGAGCCGGGAGGTATGGAAGGTGGGATGGATGCGGAGAGTAGCCGGCAGCCGCAACCGGTACGTGACCGGGTTGATGACCCTTTGGATAGGGTATGGGCCGAGGAACCGGGGGGCGAGTTTCTTGGACCCGGCACGGACCCGAAGGTCAGCCGTGGACACCCAGACCTTGTCCCCAGGAGCATAGGAGGGACCAGGACGGTGTCGACGGAGATGCTGGTGAGCATAGCTGGTGTTAGCTCTGGTTATGGAGGCTCGTGCTTTGATCCAGGCGTTCTTGCAGCGTCTCACCATGGCTTCCGCTGCCGGAACGGCGACCTCGGGTTCTTGGTGGGCAAAGACTGGGGGCTGGAAGCCATAGCAGACCTCGAAAGGGGACAACCGAGTGGCAGATGAGGTGTGAAGATTGTGGGACAGCTCCGCCCAGAGGAGGTATTTAGGCCACTGCGAGGGTTGAGCCGAGACAAAACAACGAAGGTACCGACCCAGCTGTCTGGCCATTGGTCTGCGGGTGGTAGCCTGAAGATAGACTGACCGATGCTCCCATCAGCCGACAGAAGGCTTTCCAGAACCGGGTCGTGAACTGGGGCCCCCGATCCGAGACCACGTCGACTGGGAACCCGTGGAGGCGCACCACGTTCTCCAGGAACAGTTCCGCTGTGCGTTGGGCTGAGGGGAGACCCGGAAGGGCGATGAAATGGACAGACTTGGAAAAGCGGTCCGTAGCCGTCATGACAGTGTTGAGGTTATTGACCGGCGGGAGACCCGTGACGAAGTCCAGCCCCACGTGGGACCAGGGGCGGCTGGGCACCGGAAGAGGTCGGAGGGCACCAGCCGAGGCCTGGTTGGGGTTCTTGGAGCGGGCACAGACGTCACAGGCGCTGGTGTATTCTTTCACATCCCTCGCCATGCCTGGCCACCAGAGGGCTCGCTGGAAGAATTGTGCGAAGTCTGAGCACATTTTTGGAGAGGGGGGTTGATGTGTAGCAAGTTGTGACTGACCGCCACACATGGGTGCAGAAGTTTGCGGGAGGAAAAAAAGGAAATCAGTCACTACGTTGACCCCTGACACATGGGAAAAGTTAATCGTTGGGGATGTAAATAGTGAATATTACAGGATTTTTTTTTTCTATTTTAAATGTGGGTCTGTTTGGCTCTCCATGAATTGGTAAGAAAATCGAAGAGCTGAGGAAGAGAAAGACGACCCAGGATGTGAGATTGTGGAAGCAAAGAGTGGTGAACCACCTCTACTGGTCAGCAACCCTCTTTATTCCAGATTGGTTCAGCATTTACATGCTAATGTGGCGATACACAACCCAAACCAATATTACAATAACATAAACTCGTACACAAAATGCTCCTCTTGATAGAGCAAATCTGTTCAGCACATTCTGACTGACAGATCACCTTTCTTCTGTCATGTTGCTGTACAGGACATTTTTAGAGTTTTTCTTTTTAAAGATAAATAGTATTACATTTAAAGAGCAATACTTTCACATTATCATTTTCCCACACTTTCTGTATACCTGTATTTTGTTGTTTTTCAATAAAGAATGACAAATTATTTAAGTTTGTTTTTTTAGCACACAAATATCTATCTGCAAAAAATATCTACAAAGCTCATATTTACATAACAAGTATGATTTGGTTTTGCAGTACAGCACTCTGTTTATTTTAGTAAGATTTTTAAACCAAGTAAAGTTAGTAAAGAACACATTTCAATTGGCTGCTAAGAAACTGTTGGACTTAAAACAGGCCTGTTGTAGAAACAACTTGGCATCAATGATTCTTCCTACCTTTTTTGTCTTAACCAAAGCAATTCCAGTAATTGAGCAAAAACATTTATTTTTTTACATCACATTTTATAAAATAGCAGGACACAAAGTATCGGTCCATTTAAAAAATACTTAAAATAATAAAAAGGGCCCAGAGAGCTGCAGAGTGAGTGGAACATTGGGTTGTGAAGGAAGAACAGTTCTCAACAGTGTGATATGAGGGTGTAGAAGGTGAAGCCGGTGCAGGTCCTCCTTCATCATGTTCACCATGACCGCTTGTGGATGATGAGGACATGAGGAGCTTCTCTTCCATGCAGGGAGTGGAAAAAGGGGAGAAGGTCTTTCCACCTCAGTCCGCCCCAACCGAACCAGGAGACAGAGACGTCAGGAAGGCCAAGGTTGTCTCCGAGGGTCTCTGCAGCTCTCTGGGCACCACGCCTCACTCAGCTGTCTCCAATGATCCAAATGGCTATGGAGAAAAAAATAACAGGTTTGGCCTTGCTGTTTAAAGTACAAAACCATACATGAAGTGGTCAAGACAGGTATTTGGAACTTACACTTGCTGCGTTGTGTAGCTGATGTTGGAGACACACAGGCTGCCATGGTGACTATTTAACAGATCTAAGAAAAAAATGTAACAAAAGAATGAAACTTAAAAACTCCCAGACCTCATTTCATGATTGCTAATCAGCTATGGCTGATTTATTGTTTGGATCACAGTGAGTTACACTAATTCTAATATTTTTTTATTTCTATTATACATACATACTTTTTAACTGTTATTTTCACATGACTGTTATCAGGCTGTCTTGTTCTGGTTCTCATAATAATTCAGTTTCTTCCAGTAAGTTATCTTGTGCTTACTTCATCTGTATAATGTCTCTTTACTTTTGGTGAATTGTACTGAGTCCAGAATAAAGGCTACTTGGCTGTACAAGATAAAAACAAGTATTACGTTTTGGAAATATATGAAATGTATTTAGCCTGCTAATTTTTCTCAAATTCTAGTAACTACCGTATTTTCCAGACTATAAATCGCACTTTTTTTCATAGTCTGGCCGGTCCTGCTACTCCGGAGCGACTTGTATAACAAAATATGTAGGCTACACCGCGCTGCTGCAGGCCGGCTCCGACCCAAGAATGAGTTCCCCTGTTCTGCTGGGAGGGTTTCAAACACCGCCTTCCTCTGCTGGAGACCGTGGCGCGCTGCTGCGGCACATTATTCGGTTATTGTTACCGGTACTTGTCTTGCAATGTGAAACGCTTGGTCTCAGATTTTGTAAGAAAAATAAAATTTCCCCCCAAAATATGACTTATATATGTTTTTTCTTCTTCATTATACATTTAATGGCCGGTGCGACTCAGGTGCGACTTAATAGTCCTGAAAATACGGTACGTGAAAAATAGTGAAAACTTGTTCAAAGCAAAATATATTTTAATTACGGAAAGAACTTATAAACTTACCGATTTAATATTTTTTATTCACAGAAAGGTACTTCTCATGAAAAAGCGCCGCAAACCTCCACCTGAACTCCATGCGGTAGATGGGTGTTCCACAGTGTTAGCTCTGGTTGTAGCTAGGGGGCTACATCCGTTAGCTTGGCTCTCACCTCTGCGCTAGCTTTGGGTTAGCTTCAGGTTAGCTTGTAGCTAGTTCGACAGGGTGTCGTCAGTTGATCCCAGCCTCACAGCCCCACCCTCAGCTCCACCTCTCTTCCCTTTTTTGGAATTGTCTGGGCTTGACGAAACCTGTGACATGGTCAAAATGGCGGTGGTGGCCACCTCCCATTTTAGCACAAAAACTTATCATTGGAGTCTATGGAAAGCAGATGTCCAGCATATTTATGTCGATGGTTCCAACCCAGGACTAACAAGTCACTTTCACACTGGCCCGGTCAGGTCCGGACTGGGTGGAGTTGTTTCTGCGCTGGTGGATTTTGTTCAGACACATTCCTTGGAACTTGAAAATCTCAGAGCACGAATGCAGGGCAAAAGATTCACAGAGAAGTCCATGGTGTCTCCCTTAAATTAAACAAAGGCGGCCGTGAGTAGTCTTGCTTTTGGAGACTCTGACTCCGATATTACATCCAGACAGCAGTGTCTGTCCTCGCGCTGTGCAGCTCAAGCCTCAGCAGCGTTGATTGTGTGTGTGTGTGTGTGTGTGTGTGTGTGTGTCAAAAGGGAGAGTCACGCACGCACGGATGGAGACATTTTGCCCTCATACTTCTCCGTCTCCTGGGGAGTGTTGCAAAGCAATTCCCTGCAAGGACAACAGAGGGCGTAGCGCTGTTCTGTGGTATCCTGTCATGTATCCGGTCCAAGATAGTGTGTTTATATTGTTTTTTTTTGTATATAAGAGACTTTTTAACACAGACAACTTTGTCTCTCATTCTCCTCCACCGCTTCATGCACTCCCCACCTCTAAACCCACGTTTCCTGTTATTTCCGTCCACAAATAAAATGCTTGCTGCTCATCTTTTCACTCCTCCAGTCACGGGGGAATTAAACGTTCATATTTTTAGAGGTTTTTTTTGCAAGCTATTCTCCAAGCTGCTCCGTGTGTGCCGCTAGTTGTCCTCAGCTCTCTTTATGTTTTTGAGGGTGCAGAGGCGGCGGTGTAGACGACAACGGTGCCCTGACCAATCACAAGCTTGTGTTCTCTGTCTCGACAGATGGATGTTAAGAAAAGGGAGCTCGACTCCGTCCTTTCTTGCGAGGGCTCTCCAGCAGGCTCGCACTGTCTCCGCACTGATGCAGACGCAGGAGCATGACTCAGGCTTTAGTGAGAGAGACAGAGACAGCTTCAGTCAGAGGACATGTTTACTCCACAGTATCCAGAATGATAATGAATCACACATGCGGGAAGTCCGCGCTGGCTTATTCCACCCACCAATCAGAGGTCCCCCTAATGGCAATTATTCATTTGAGCTGGCCAATCAGTCAGCAGTGGGTGTGTTGAGTCAGTTCAGCCCAAAGCAACCCGTTTTGGGATGAGGGTCGAAAAAAGGACCCGTTGAGTATGGGAAACAAACAGGCTACCCAGAAGTGAATACATACCATACCTGGGCAGGGTAGAGCTGGCCCTGGTGTAAAAGCAGCAAAGTGATCTAGCCAGGCACAAGGTGTCCTTTAGTTCTGCTGGTTTTGAAGGTATTCAAATGAAAATGGAACTCTGTTAATTTCATTTTATGCTATGCCCCATTCCTCCATCTGAACTCAGTCATTCAGCTCATGCAGACAGATCACACCGTGGGTCCACCATATTGCCTTTCATTGTTCAGACAATAACTTAATCAGTTCACAATCCTTACAGCATCCATCTCAGTTTAGCATCCTCTTACCGAGGCCTCTTACCTACAAGAGATAAGGTCAAGTTTAGCCTTGCAATTCATGGATGTGCATCTATATGTTAATGGTGCAACACTGTAAACTTGCACAGACTTTATGTGCAAATAAAGTTATTTGTATGCCAATATTTGCTTACAGAAAACAAATAAACTGTGCTAACAGGTTCCTGCACCAGAGAAAAAGTCTAGAAAAGCAAATATCAAATTTGTACATCATACTCTATAAATTTGACATAAATTTTCACAGAAACTGTGCTGCGTACACCGTCTTCTTCTTTTCAAAGTAAACTTCACCTAACAATACAAATGAGAGTACACTGTAAACACTGTAAGAATCCTATTATGAAACGAGGTTGGATGCACTCTTGTGAGAGAATGACTTCCAATTGTTTATGCAACAGTAAAAAAGAAACAGGTTGAGCACATCGTGCACGGCCCTGGTTAGCTGCTGCTGCTTCTGTTTGATCTCCACAGAAACCTGCTTTTGGCTTCTTTGCAAGGCCTCGTCACTCGGGTGCTGAACTGCTTCATGTGTTTGTTTAACACCAAGCTCTGCTTTCTTACAGACGTAATTAAATCAAGTTTAATTCACTATTTATGCATTCTGCTCCTGAATTATTCACGCATCAGTTTTATGTGTTATTGCATTTGTTTTCCACAGACAATTTTAACTTGCTTGCTGGCTGTTATTGAATACAACTTCCCTCAAGATTGCTTTTTTTTAGATTAATTACTCCCCTCCTTCATGCAATAATACACAACAGACATGCAAAAGCTGTGGTTGCATTTATTTTTGCTTAAGTGAAATGAATTTGTTTAATGTAACCAAACAGTGTGCAATAAGAGCAATTAGACCCTCTAGAGAAAGTAAGCTTATTTTTAATGCACTCACAAACACCACAATAAAGCATACACAGTTTATTTCTAAAGACTTCATGAAATGGACATTTACAAAGCCTTTTTAAAAAGTCTCCAGGACGAGCGAAACAAATACAAAATAAACAGGGAGTCAGATCTTCTAACTCAGTGATATGCCTGTTTAGAAATAGACATCACTTCATAAAAGAGTTGAAGAAACAAATAACACGTAAAATAATTCCATTATAAGTAAAAAAACACACACATTGGTAACCAAGACTCCCTCATGCATTCATCTCCAGCAGGCTGGACTATTGTGGTCTTCTCCAAAAACTGGGAAGCATCTGCAGCTTATTCAGGCCTTGTCCACACGTAGCCGGGGATCTGCCAAAACGTAGATATTTGTCTACTTTCCGCAACAAAAAAATGCTGACATCACATGTGCGACCTGTGTTTACACTAGCCGACAGCATGGATGCCCTCAGAGCTGTGCTCGCTTTATCAATTGTCCAAGCGCTTTTTGCTTGTTTGTTTTTGCAAGCGGAATTACTGCTCCTTGCGGAAGCATGAAGATGAAAAGTTACGCTGACTGGATACAATTCGGGGGAAGTACTGCCACCTACAGGTCTGGCATGTCCTTAACAACGTATTTATCCGGGTACTTGTGGACAGAGTTTTTTTTTAAACGAGGTGGTGTGGATGCAAGTTTTTGGAGGGGCGGATATTCGTTTTTTAAAAAACCCGGCTGCGTGTGGACTAGGCCTCAGAATGCTGCTGCTAATGTGTCAAAAAGAATCAACAGAACCAAGCACATAACTCCTGTTCTCACATCTCTACACTGGTTACCAGTAAACTACAGAATCAATTTCAAAGTACTTGTACTAGTTTATAAATCACTCAATGGCATGGGGCCACATTACATGTCTGATCTCCATCCTGTATATATGCCCAGCAGGGCTCTGAGATCATCTTTTTTTTTTTTTTTTTTTTAACGTGTCCTGTCTGGCTGTGAAGCAAGCAGAATTGATGTCTGAATGCTGGTAACAAGCCTTACAGTTTTACTCTCAGGTGGAGCATCAGAGCATCTGCTTTTAATGTCTCAGGTGGAGCATCAAAGAGTCTGCTTTTAATGTCGCACCTGATATTTAAAACTTTATTGTTATTGTTTTTGAATGCTTTGTAATTTCGACCAGACACGGAGACAGAGGTGAAAGAGAAAGGAAAAGAGAAAAGGTGGGGAGAGAGGGGGTTAGGTGGGGGGGGGATTCAACAAAAATAAACAATAATGAACAAGAGTCTGCTTCTAGACCTGCAAAATGAGACGAGAAAAAAGCAAAACATAACAAAAAAATGGGACACAACACCAATATAACAAAATCAAGCTATCACTGCGTCAACTTGATGAAGAAATATATAATCAATCATTGTTTAACTAAACAGTCACACGATAATATACCACAGTGCATTGAGTGCCCACCATAGTCTTAAGACCTGTGTTGAGCGTGCCCAAGCCCATACTTATGAGAGCACCATGTGAGCACCTGTGTGTGTACACGCGCTTGTTTATGTAAGGTTTATCTATAGGAGCGTCCAATAGAGAGTGTGAGGGACCACAGATCTGCCCCCCAAAGACGCGTAGGAGACGGGGGGGAGCTCCAAGTCCCAGAGATCCAGGCGCTGCCCCAGAACACAGGAACCCCAAGGAGCCCGCAACCAGAAAGGCCCCCGCCCCCCTCGAGAGGCACAGAGGATCGCCCCGGGGGGCCACAACCAGCAGCCGGCAGAGTCCCGGGAGATATCAGCGGCAAGTCCTCAGG
>SSNQ01033679.1:6213-24909 GCA_006942095.1 Nothobranchius kuhntae | reverse complement strand
TGATGGTGAATAGAACTGAAGTCAAAATGGAACTGACTTAAAATGGCGTTGCCTTGTTTTATATCTCCGACTTGTTGATAAGTTTCAGTAAAGTAGATTGGACACTTGAAGTCAACACCAGATTCTCCTGCGGCAGCCGAAAGCTCTGATTGGTTGGAACAATGTGTCATGCGTTTCTATGGAGATGAGGATCAGTATGTCTGCACCGTAGTCCTGGTTTCATTAAACATAATTCATGACATATTTATTTCACAGATCATTCACTTGATTATTGTTGATCAACATCTGTTTTGCTTAATAATTTTAATCACAAATAAAGTACTTTGATTAAGTAAAGCTTCTTCTTCTCCTTCGGACTCTTCTCCTGGAATGTAAACAGTCTGAGGAACAAACCGACCTTGGTTTTTCTACACGGTGTTATTGTGCACCGGGCAGCTGTATGGAGTTGAAAAACCATGAACTTCATAACCTTACAACGCACAAAAAAGGAAAAGCAAAATAGAACTATAAGTTAATGTTTGATGTAGGTAGCTAGGTGACCCAAATACTAACCAGGAAAAAGTTAGTACTTTATTTTAGCTACAGGCTTGTATGCAGGATTTCAGTTTATGTAATGTTTCTCTATAGGAGCGTCCAATAGAGAGTGTGAGGGGCCACAGATCTGCCCCTAAAGATGTGCAGGAGACGGAGGGTGCTCCAAGTCCCAGAGATCCAGGAGCTGCCCCAGAGCACAGGAACTCCAAGGAGACTGCGACCAGAAAAGCCCCCGCCCCCCTCGCAGTGGATCGCCCCGGGGGCCACAACCAGCAGCCGGCAGAGTCCCGGGAGATATCAGCGGCAAGCCCACAGGCCGGCCCGCAACCTCCCACCCCCTAGCCGGCCGAGCCCGGGATCCAGGGACGACCACCCCCGCCGGGGACCCAGCAGAGCCCAGGGACCCAGACCCCACCAGGCAGCCACCGGGATTGGTCAGGCAGATGCCAAAAATCTTAAACTCCCTGGCCCGGGAGCTATGACCCAGGCAGACCAAGGCACCGCTCTCCACACCAGGTGTGGCAAGGAGAGGGGAGACGAAGATCTATATCACCAAAAGAAGTCCCAGGAGAAGGGAGGAGTCAAAGGCCCCACCTGACATACACAGTCATACACAAACACAGTCACACACTCCCTTCCTCATGCTCTCACATACACATACAACTAAAGACTTACAAAAATGCACGCCGGACACCCACTCATGCTCCCCATTCACACCCTATTCACTCTGGTCCCGGTACTGCTGCATATGGGGTACACCTCTTTGCCTAGAGTTATAGCAGGCAGAGAACATGCTGGGAAACTCAGGTGTTTTAAGTTCATCTGCGGATGTGGCAGATCTATGAGTCTCTTGTAATAATATTACGTCTGCTTGCACTCTCTTTAGCTGATCAAAAATATTTAATCTTTTCTCTATGGAGCCAGCTCCATGTACGTTCCATGAGACAAACCTTAGTGCACCCATAGATGTGTGTGTGAGTAGCTAAAATATGATGCCTTCATGTGAATAAGATGGAATAAGTACCTAAATGTATAAAATAGTATGTTAATAACAGAAAAATAAATAATAATAATAATAATAATAATAATAATAATAATAATAATAATAATAATAATAATAAAGATCCAGCAGTGTTTGTGGTTGTATTATTTGATGCATAAATTATGATATTGTGCTGTGGATTTAATATATCTGTGTGTGTGTGTGTGTGTGTGTGTGTGTGTGTGTGTGTGTGTGTGCGTGTGCGCTGAGTCTGACGCAGTGTTTGAAAGTTTTGTGGTTGTGCCATACAGGTGCAAAGGTACAGAAGCAGGTAAAGACAGGAAAGGAAAGAATTATACAGGTTAAAAAAGAAGAAAGAACTGAAAAGAAAAGGTGGTAGGGGTGTGAGGTGGTGAAGAACAGGTGATCTCATCATCTAGAATACGGATTTGGCAGCTGTTTAATCCTGATGTGCTCAAACCCAGTGAATCCTGATAAAAAATAATAAATGTCTTACCTGATGTTGGGCTAATACAGCCAGTCTGTCACTCCTCGCGCCTTGTAAAGCTTATTGTCCACGTAAAGCTTATCCACCGAGATGACAGCCCTCTTCCCATCCTGGATAAACTTTTTGCGCAGCGGAAAGAGTACTCGGCGTCGATCCAGAATTTCCTTAGGGAACTGGTCATTTACGCTGAAGTCTTTGCTCTCTTCCGTGGCTTTTAACAAGATCCTTCTGCTTAAAATGTTCAAATTTAGCCACGATGGGACGAGGTCTTCTGCTGTCCACTCTTTTAGCTCCAAGGCAATGTACCCGGTGAAAGGTGATGTTTTTTACCGTTTCTTTGGGTATCTTCATTTGGGTCTGGAGAAAGTTTTTTATTGTTTGCTCGCAGTTCTCTGCCCCTCCCGTCTGCTCCGGCAGGCCTGCGAACACCAAATTATCCCTCATGCTACGGGCCTGAAGGTCCAAAACCATCTCCTTCAGAATCGTGTTGTCCTGGGTGATCCACGTCATTCCCTCTTCCAGGGAAGAAACGGACTCCCGCAGAGAGGCGCTCTCAGCAGCGAGCCGCTCAACCTGCTCTTGGCTGAACTCCAAAGATGTTCGGAGGTTCTGAAACTCCTGGTGTAGAACCTCAAGCAGATGAAGTCGCCCCTCAAATCTCAGAAGCCGTTTATCTATAGAATCTAATAATTCTAATATGTCCTTACAGGGAGATGAGGCCTCAGGCGAGTCCTGAGGACCGCTCCTCTTGGTTCCAGGTGTTTCGGGTTCAGCTGCTGATTTCTTCGGACCCATAACGAAAAACTCAAAAACTCCGTCAATATAGTTTTGTAAACTTTCTAAATTTTCTTCACTTATCTCCAGGTTGAGTGAGTTATACTTACCAGATTATTTTTTGAGTTGTCAGTAGATAAATTAGGCGAAAATGCGTCTTAATTGTGGATGTTTGTTAATGAGCGGCCATCTGCTTCAAACGCTGCCGTGTATCCGGTGATCGGCCGTCAACGCATGCTCCTCTCTGGAAGGAAGAGAAGATTGTAGGTTCAGCTGCGTCCTTCAGGCAAAGCCTACCCTAAAATAAAAAAATTAAATAAAAAAATTGATTCACACACACACACACAGGCACACGCACACACACACACACACACACACACACACACACACACACACACACACACACACACACACACACACACACACACACACACACACACACACACACACACACACACCAGACAAGGTCAATTTCTGTATCTCAAAAACCCACTGGTACAGCAGAGCACTGTGTGTGTGTGTGTGTGTGTGTGTGTGCGTGTGCTTGCGTACATGCATGCGCGTGTGTGTGTGTGTGTGTGTGTGTGTGTGTGTAAAAGCCATGTGGAGAGTGTTTGTTATTTATAAAGCATATGTTGTTAGGTTTTATCCAGAATCCAGACTTTTACAATATATATTATAATTACAGTTTGATTTATTTGACACCAGTAGAATGTTTATTATTTTGTTAATTTCTCCTTAAATGCCTAACGTTTTAGCTTAAAATGAATATTTTTCATTCATCCCAATACAAAACGTTACACATTAAAGACTGACAAAAAATGTATTTGTTTATCAGAATAAATATCCATAGAATTAGATGGAAATTAATAACGGGATTGTTTCCCCATCTAAACAGCCCTAGTCACAGACAGTTCAAGGGAGGCGGAAATTTTTTTCTTGTTACACAGCAATGTAACATCTGTATATTATACAGCTAATGCTTCAATTTTTTCAATCTTAACCAAAATATGAAGTAATGTGTTTGTACCCTGGAGTCCGTGGTGAAGTGATGACTCTCAAAGTGTTCACTGCACAAGCGGGAGTGTGAATTGGGAGTCCAGCACTCTCTTCTTTGGTTGCTTACCCAAAGGTCAAGCTTCTCTGGATCACCTAGAGACGAACTTCATACAAAGAACTACTTAAGCATATGTGTTTAAAATACTTAATAGCTTATCATGGTCTGTAGTAAAAGGTCTAAAATTAGGATAAAGAGTAATACAAAATGCATACTTTATAAAAAAAATATAAAACGAAACACTTGAGTCTATCGCCTTATTGGATAGAATATGAACCTTTTAATAATCAATTTTATTTACTAATTTCCATTTTATTAAACTGCACTAGTTCCCATGAGAACAGGGCACCCGGTCGCGGCTCTTTGTGGACAAATTAGTTATTTAGTCGCTCCCCACCACCACTATTTTACAAATATGCAAAAAATTAAAAAACAAGCGAGTTTATCTGATGGCATACAGACTTCTGGAGACTAACATCAAGCACTATCAACCCACTCACCGAGCTACAGTATTTCTGTGGTAAGGTCTCTCTCTGAGTCCGAGATCTCCACAAGCGGTCAGCCCGCGCAGCAGACAGGCGCCGAAGTGGTCAGAGATGCGCCGGGCTGACCGCTGGGGAGAACCGGGTGCAAGAATGGAACACAGAAGTCTCCCTCCGAGAGCTCCACCAACATGTCATATTTCAACCTATTTTTATGTTAAATGCACTGGGTTTTACACCCATCGACATATACCCTATTAATTATTTTACCATGTTACATCTAAATTTCATGGATAAACAGTACATGTTAAAATGGTAGTTAGCTAGCTACTTTGATAAGCTCAGCTAGTGCAAAAGCAGCAGTGACCTAAAATACATAAATATAATTTTACTTACAGAAAAAATGAAGTGGAGCCTCCTTTGATGCTCTATTAGTGCAATTAATGCCACAGCAAGTTATTTTGTCCAACAATTGCACAAAAAATATCCAAAAAACAATACACAAACACAGAGACTCAAAATCCCAGAACAGTTTCCAAGCCAGACCGAGGCTCTACTGAGGCCTTTCCACGGAGCTAGCTCTGTGGTCACGTGGGTCTGAAGCTGCGGTCACGTGGGTCTGATGCTCATTAATTATACAGAATTTTAGGCATTTAATACACTTAAACAGAAGAGTGACAAGAACATTCACCCCCCTCAGAGTTGTCATGAGTATAAACCAAATCAATTAAACCAAAAACATGTTTTGGATCCAGGCTGTAAACATGTTTATTTCTGCTGTGAAATTGGTATTTTTAACATGGGAGTCAATGAGGATTTGCTCGCTTCTGACACCAGCCCCCAGCGGATGAGGGTGGAACTGCAATTCATTTCACTTTCGCGTTTGCCTCAATTTTCAGACCCATATTGTGGGGGCTTGGTTTCTATTCACCACGCACGACTATGAGATGACAAGTGTTTTGAAAGAAAGAAACTGACAAAATCTGATTGGCTGTTGGCAGCCACTGACAGTAAACAAGTTCAGCCTCTGTCAACCTGACAAGCTGATAATCTCATTCACCGTCTGAACATCATTTGAGATGTGGTGGTTGTCAGCACCACAAGTAGGAGAGTTTGACAGTCTTTATTGTGATGCTGCTTTAAATTTGGATGCTCTTCTTCTCTGCAAGGAGAAGTGTGACACAAACACAGGTAATGCAATTGTGGCACTATGTGAAAGACAGAGACATGAAAATAGTGGCCCCCCATTTTATTTTAGCCTCAAAGACACTTTCTTTTAGTAAGGCCACTAAGTCAGTTCTATTGTTATATATGTTCCGCCAGCAGAGGGCGGTCAGTCCTGTACACATCGGTAGCTGACGCTACACTAGAAGAAGTAGTGTCAGTGGTGGAGAGGCAGCGTACGGCCTGCGTGCTGAAAGAACTGATTAATCAATTTTTCTGTCTTTACAGGTAAGCTGGGGGGTTGCTAAGATAAACAGATGTTATAATAGTGACAGACAGCAGTGGCAATTAATGACGAGTGTCTTGTGTGTGGTGAATGTTAGGCTAAAGAGCTAATTTCCAAGTTGGTCCAGTTGTTAGCCTGTGCCGATTCAAGTGTTAGACTGTACCGTAAACTGGCGAGTTCATGGCAGGTGTATTTTTCGGTTAAAGCCACAAGAGGTATGTTTTGCACAATAAGAGAAAATGTCAATTGATACATGCTTAGTTCCTGAAAAGTGAATGCTGTAAAAATACGCTAAGGAAAGATGTTTATCTGAAAGAAATCTAGTTTGATAAATACAGTTACGAAGACAGGTTCATAAATAGATTAAAACAGTAGTAAAAACAACCAGATAAACTTAATGAGAGTTCACTGTGTTATTCGTGGGTGTAGTAAAATGTATTTTGGTGATTTAACCAGTTATTAAAATTGGTGCATATGAATATAGAACTGTAAAAGTTACTTGTATTAGGTAATGTCAGCGACAATAGAAGAAGTAGTGTCAGTGGTGGAGAGGCAGTGTACGGCCTGCGTGCTGAAAGAACTGATTAATCAGATATTTTTCTGTCTTTACAGTTTTTCTGTAAAAATAAATATGCTGCACGGGAGATGAGTTGGCCCATCATTTCAGAAGTGTAACACAATGAATATATGAAGACAAGAGAAATGGGAACAGAGTGGTACTATCAATGAATACTAGCAAGTGTTGGCAATATCTGAGCAAGAAAATACATGTATGTTTCCTTTTTGCAAAAGAAACATCCCAGTAGCTTAGATAATGCATCTACTCACTTAAACCAAACCGTGTCTGTCTCTCTCACTCACACACACCCACAAAAATGATGTAAACTCCAAAGAAACACAGTATAAAACTGACAATAACATATTCAGTCTGCAAGCAGAAAAAGAGAGAGGTGACCTGAGATCTCTGAGTGAATAAGCTGATGGTTTACAGAAAAATCGGGGGATAATAAGAGCAGGTTGGTCATGGTTCAATGATCTGACTGATTCAAAGTGACTGTCCACTCCATTTGGAAGAACTATGTTGACCAGTCTGCAGAAACTACGGCTCAGTGATTATGAAGTTTCCTTTCTCTCTGTTTCTTTACTACGGAGGCCCTCTGATGACATGGTCCAAAAAATAAATAAATTGTGGCCACGAAATACTATTTTGAGGGCACGAAATAGCTATAACGTGCCCACGAAATACTTATTTGTGGGCATGTTATAACTATTTCGTGCCCTCAAAATAGTATTTTGTGGCCACGAAATAGCAGGATGAGGTAATCCCGCCAGTCACCAGTAGGGGAGCTGTGGGTATAAAAAGCAGACTCGGGCAGTGTTTCCTTCCTTGTTTACGGAAGTAGCTGCACTACCCAAACAGAAGCTGTATTTTGGAACAGTGGCAGCGTAAGCTGGATGCGTGTGGATTGCGGTGAGTATTCTGATCAGCTATTAAAAAGCACATCGGTGATAACTGATATAGGCTATATACGGACAGAGGCGACATTTGGAAGCCTGACGAAAGCTGTAACGTTACCGCGTGCTGTTGGAAAAGAAGCGTGCTTGTCTTCTAGGTGATCTATTGCTGTCGGCGTGGTATGTATGTGCGGCACGCCCCCCCTTGCACGCTCAGTATGAATATTCTTTTCTTGGGTTAATAAGGTTTATTACCATTTTTATTTTTAGGACCCGAGGTGTTGTGGTGCTATGACAAAGTGTTTTGAGTCGCTGCTGTGACCCCCCCTCAACCGAGGAGCGGTTCGATAGAGCGGACCAACCTATTGGGATCTGTTTGGGCCGCTGCTCACTCGGAGCATAACCGAGGATTTTAACCAGTGCTGGTGCTCCGCCGCCAGACGTTCTCCCACCCAGCGTGTTGGTTGGAGTGGAAAGGGAGATCCTTTCTCCCCTCTGACGCACAAGGATTCTGGAGCACTATTGTACATTTTAAGAGAGTTTATTTTATTGTGGTTTTTAACTTTGATTTGTTTTGTCCAGGCTGGAGCCAAGGGTGGTGGCAGTGGTTCTTCTGTGTGCGAGTTGGTGTGGGCCCTCCTTCACCTCTGAGTGACCGTTCACTGGTGCTTCGGGTGATTTTTAGTATTTAGTTTGTGTTGTTGCTAGAACCTCCAGTGGGTCCACCGGTAAGCTCCAGCCTGGTAATACTAATTATTTTCTTTCCCTTGTTTTAATTCTTCTTTTCTATTTTTAAATTAGTAGTTTAAATTGCTGTCCTTTTAACAAAAGATGAAATAAAATTGTGGACTGTGCATACACCTTGTTTCTGCCGCCTTTGTGAGAGCATTGAACCTATGTGTGCCTAAAAGGTACCAATTTTATTTTCCTTGGGTGAAATTCCCAAGGTGGCGTTGTTCTAATCTTTTTACTTAACATTCTGTTTAGTACCAGTAAACCCCATACCACCTTTGCCTCGCCACATTAAGATATTAGCTTCTATTTTGGGATGACGTATTAAAGTCGGGTCCGCTCCAGCCAGTGTCTCCGAACCTGACCACAACTCCCGTTACTGCAGCATTTGTTATTCCAGTCCGCATGGCAGCGGATCGCAGATTCATCCACACCATAAAACAGCAATAGGTCGGTCTGAGGCAAAAGTGAACCTCATGGCTATATCTTTTCCCTACAGACATTTGATTACGCACAAGTAGGTGATCAGCTCAGGTTTACGCAGAGCAGAAGGAAGGAGAGAGCTTTGGCTGCACAGGTTAAACGTTCCTACTTTAAGAAAACCGTTAAATTGCATTTTTTATGTGCTACCTGGGCACTCAAAATATTGATTTAAAATGAAATCAAAGGAAATTGTAATGGGATCGAATGTTTATGAATTACTATTTAAAACATGAAAGTGATGGAGAAATAGGTCGATCTATGACAGCTGCAGACGCATTCCAGCAGAACCACAGCTCACGGGTGTACAAGTGAGCACATCTGGGCTGGGCAGCTATTTCGTGGGCACAAATAAGTATTTCGTGGGCACGTTATAGCTATTTCGTGGTCTCAAAATAGTATTTCGTGGCCAAAATTTATTTATTTTTTGGACATTTCATCAGAGGGGCTCCGTACTTTATAGTCCACTCTAAAAGGGGTATTTCAACATGATGCCATCCTCCGCTAACCAACATACAGTATGTCCAGTCCACAAAATATAAAAACTTATAGATTGAAAGAAATAATTTTATGAGACCAACTAAGTGATTTTATTCAGAGAGTAAAAGTCTTGTCTTCTGCTTGGGACCTTGGGTTTACAGCTCAGATAAAGGAGTCAGAAGAAGGACCTTATTATGGCTTCCCTTCTTGGTAACTAGGTCATAGAGCAGTGTGTTTTCTGGTTTGGAGACCAGACAGATAAGATGTGGCACACAATACTCCAGGCAGATGAAACAGCCTGGTCACTTCTGTGGGATGACCTCTGACCTTACAGTGGAAACTTACCTTTGTTGGCGTTTCATTCGTCACACTTGTGACGTGATCCCTGTATTGCTTTCATGCTGCCTTCCTGGACCAGGTCACTCATTTCAATACTCTGCAAACATCAAGTTAGGTAACTGTTGTGAGATCTGAAAGCAATGCATCTTGACTGACTTAGTTTCTTTAAGATATTTTGCTCTGGTTTGAGACTGGTCCAGTTGCAATATGTTTTGGACAGTTCAATCGTGCAACTGTTGGTTAGCAGAGGATGGTTTCGATCCATCCACCTCTGGGTTATGGGCCAAGCACGCTCCCGCTGCGCCACTCTGCTCGACATTTATTCACAAAAATGGTCCAATCTGTAACCTTTCAAAACATGCCTGTACTGACGCAATTTCTAAAAGTTTGCAAAATTGGAAGCATCTCCCAAAGTTTAAACAGAAAGCAACATCACAAGAAGTATTCAATTGTGAACTTATTGCAGTTGATTTCAATTGATTGACTGTAAATCGTTCTCTGAAATCTATGTTGCCAAAGATGTGTTAATGGCAGAGGTGGGATTTGAACCCACGCCTCCTTAGGCCCTGTCCACACGTAGCCGGGGATCTGCCAAAACGTAGATATTTTCCTACGGTTTGGCCTGTCATCCACACGACAACGGAGTTTTTTCACACGAAAAAGGAGTTTTTTAAAAACTCCGGCCAAAGTGAAGATCTGCGTTTTCTCCGTTTTGGGTGTCTGCGTGTGGACGGACAAAACCGGAGTTTTAAGGTCTGCAGCGTCACTTTTCGCGACAAAAAAATGCTGACATCACGTGTGCGACCTGTGTTTACACTAGCCGGCATCACGGAAGCTTTCAGAGCTGCGCTCTGTCACTACCCGATCCATCAATCGTCCAAGCGCTTTCTGCTTGTTTGTTTTTGCAAGCGGAATTACTGCTCCTTGCGGAAGACCACAGACGAAGGACGAGGTTAAGAACGGGGGAAGTACTGCCGCCTACAGGTCTGGCATGTCCATAACAACGTATTTATCCGGGTACGTGTGGACAGAGTTTGTTTTTAAAACGCGGTGGTGTGGATGCAAGTTTTTGGAGGGGCGGATATTCGTTTTCAAAAAACCCCGGCTACGTGTGGACTAGGCCTTAGAGACTGGAGCCTAAATCCAGCGCCTTAGACCACTCGGCCACTCTACCACAAAGAAAATATTTAATGTCGCCCGTCAAAAACTGACCTCTTAAGATGGGAGGACATTTTTTCTACAATCACAAGTTAGCAGCATCACGGAATTGCTTGTCACATGTTTACATGTTATTTATATTGGTAAATACTCTGCAAACATCAAGTTAGGTAATTGTAGTGAGATTTGAAAGCAATGGATGTTGACTGACTTAGTTTCTTTAAGATCTTTTGCTTAGGTTTGAGACTGGTCCAGTTATAATATGTTTTGGACTGTGGCAGGATGCTGCAATTTGGGATACATAAACATTTAATGAGAGTCATTGCAGATGTGGAAACAGCTCAGTCATGCAACTCTTAGTTAGCAGAGGATGGTTTCGATCCATCGACCTCTGGGTTATGGGCCCAGCACGCTCCCGCTGCGCCACTCTGCTCGGCATTTATTCACAAAAATGGTCCAATCTGTAACCTTTCAAAAACTGCCTGCACTGACGCAATTTCTAAAGTTTTGCAAAATTGGAAGCATCTCCCAAAGGTTAAACAGAAAGCAACATCACAAGAAGTATTATGTACACAAAGAAGCAATTATGATCTTATTGCAGTTGATTTCAATTGATTGACTGTAAATCGTTCTCTGAAATCTATGTTGCCAAAGATGTGTTTATGGCAGAGGTGGGATTTGAACCCACGCCTCCTTAGAGACTGGAGCCTAAATCCAGTGCCTTAGACCACTCGGCCACTCTACCACAAAGAAAAGAGTAAATGTCGCCCGTCAAAAACTGACCTCTTAAGATGGGAGGACATTTTTTCTACAATCACAAGTTAGCAGTATCACGGAATTGCTTGTCACATGTTTACATGTTATTTAAATTGGTAAATACTCTGCAAACATCAAGTTAGGTAATTGTAGTGAGATTTGAAAGCAATGGATGTTGACTGACTTAGTTTCTTTAAGATCTTTTGCTTAGGTTTGAGACTGGTCCAGTTATAATATGTTTTGGACTGTGGCAGGATGCTGCAATTTGGGATACATAAACATTTAATGAGAGTCATTGCAGATGTGGAAACAGCTCAATCATGCAACTCTTAGTTAGCAGAGGATGGTTTCGATCCATCGACCTCTGGGTTATGGGCCCAGCACGCTCCGGCTGTGCCACTCTGCTCTGCATTTATTCACAAAAATGGTCCAATCTGTAACCTTTCAAAACCTGCCTGCACTGACGCAATTTCTAAAGGTTTGCAAAATTGGAAGCATCTCCCAAAGTTTAAACAGAAAGCAACATCACAAGAAGTATTATGTACACAAAGAAGCAATTATGAACTTATTGGAGTGGATTTCAATTGATTGACTGTAAATCGTTCTCTGAAATCTATGTTGCCAAAGGTGTGTTGATGGCAGAGGTGGGATTTGAACCCACTCCTCCTTAGAGACTGGAGCCTAAATCCAGCGCCTTAGACCACTCCGCCACTCTACCACAAAGAAAAGAGTCAATGTCGCCCGTCAAAAACTGACCTCTTAAGATGGGAGGACATTTTTTCTACAATCACAAGTTAGCAGTATCACGGAATTGCTTGTCACATGTTTAGATGTTATTTAAATTGGTAAATACTCTGCAAACATCAAGTTAGGTAATTGTAGTGAGATTTGAAAGCAATGGATGTTGACTGACAGTTTCTTTAAGATCTTTTGCTTAGGTTTGAGACTGGTCCAGTTATAATATGTTTTGGACTGTGGCAGGATGCTGCAATTTGGGATACTTAAACATTTAATGAGAGTCATTGCAGATTTGGAAACAGCTTAATCGTGCAACTCTTGGTTAGCAGAGGATGGTTTCGATCCATCGACCTCTGGGTTATGGGCCCAGCACGCTCCCGCTGCGCCACTCTGCTCGGCATTTATTCACAAAAATGGTCCAATCTGTAACCTTTCAAAACCTGCCTGCACTGACGCAATTTCTAAAGGTTTGCAAAATTGGAAGCATCTCCCAAAGGTTAAACTGAAAGCAACATCACAATAAGTATTATATACACAAAGAAGCAATTATGAACTTATTGGAGTTGATTTCAATTGATTGACTGTAAATCGTTCTCTGAAATCTATGTTGCCAAAGATGTGTTAATGGCAGAGGTGGGATTCGAACCCACGCCTCCTTAGAGACTGGAGCCTAAATCCAGCACCTTAGACCACTCAGCCAGTCTACCACAAAGAAAAGAGTCAATGTCGCCCGTCAAAAACTGACCTCTTAAGATGGGAGGACATTTTTTCTACAATCACAAGTTAGCCATATGATGGAATTGCTTGTCACGTTTTTACATGTTATTTAAATTGGTAAATATTCTGCAAACATCAAGTTAGGTAATTGTAGTGAGATTTGAAAGCAATGGATGTTGACTGACTTAGTTTCTTTAAGATCTTTTGCTTAGGTTTGAGACTGGTCCAGTTATAATTTGTTTTGGACTGTGGCAGGATGCTGCAATTTGGGGTACATAGACATTTAAAGAGAGTCATTGCAGATGTGGAAACAGCTCATTCGTTTAACTCTTGGTTAGCAGAGGATGGTTTCGATCCATCGACCTCTGGGTTATGGGCCCAGCACGCTCCCGCTGCGCCACTCTGCTCGGCATTTATTCACAAAAATGGTCCAATCTGTAACCTTTCAAAACCTGCCTGCACTGACGCAATTTCTAAAGGTTTGCAAAATTGGAAGCATCTCCCAAAGTTTAAACAGAAAGCAACATCACAAGAAGTATTATGTACACAAAGAAGCAATTATGAACTTATTGGAGTGGATTTCAATTGATTGACTGTAAATCGTTCTCTGAAATCTATGTTGCCAAAGATGTGTTAATGGCAGAGGTGGGATTTGAACCCACGCCTCCTTAGAGACTGGAGCCTAAATCCAGCGCCTTAGACCACTCGGCCACGCTACAACAAAGAAAATATTCAATGTCGCCCGTCATAAACTGACCTCTTAAGATGGGAGGACATTTTTTCTACAATCACAAGTTAGCCGTATGACGGAATTGCTTGTCACGTTTTTACATGTTATTTAAATTGGTAAATATTCTGCAAACATCAAGTTAGGTAATTGTAGTGAGATTTGAAAGCAATGGATGTTGACTGACTTAGTTTCTTTAAGATCTTTTGCTTAGGTTTGAGACTGGTCCAGTTATAATATGTTTTGGACTGTGGCAGGATGCTGCAATTTGGGATACATAAACATTTAATGAGAGTCATTGCAGATGTGGAAACAGCTCAATCTTGCAACTCTTAGTTAGCAGAGGATGGTTTCGATCCATCGACCTCTGGGTTATGGGCCCAGCACGCTCCCGCTGCGCCACTCTGCTCGACATTTATTCACAAAAATGTTCCAATTTGTAACCTTTCAAAACATGCCTGCACTGACGCAATTTCTAAAGGTTTGCAAAATTGGAAGCATCTCCCAAAGTTTAAACAGAAAGCAACATCACAAGAAGTATTATGTACACAAAGAAGCAATTATGAACTTATTGGAGTGGATTTCAATTGATTGACTGTAAATCGTTCTCTGAAATCTATGTTGCCAAAGATGTGTTAATGGCAGAGGTGGGATTTGAACCCACGCCTCCTTAGAGACTGGAGCCTAAATCCAGCGCCTTAGACCACTCGGCCACTCTACCACAAAGAAAAGAGTCAATGTCGCCCGTCAAAAACTGACCTCTTAAGATGGGAGGACATTTTTTCTACAATCACAAGTTAGCAGTATCACGGAATTGCTTGTCACATGTTTACATGTTATTTAAATTGGTAAATACTCTGCAAACATCAAGTTAGGTAATTGTAGTGAGATTTGAAAGCAATGGATGTTGACTGACTTAGTTTCTTTAAGATCTTTTGCTTAGGTTTGAGACTGGTCCAGTTATAATATGTTTTGGACTGTGGCAGGATGCTGCAATTTGGGATACATAAACATTTAATGAGAGTCATTGCAGATGTGGAAACAGCTCAATCTTGCAACTCTTAGTTAGCAGAGGATGGTTTCGATCCATCGACCTCTGGGTTATGGGCCCAGCACGCTCCCGCTGCGCCACTCTGCTCGACATTTATTCACAAAAATGTTCCAATTTGTAACCTTTCAAAACCTGCCTGCACTGACGCAATTTCTAAAGGTTTGCAAAATTGGAAGCATCTCCCAAAGTTTAAACAGAAAGCAACATCACAAGAAGTATTATGTACACAAAGAAGCAATTATGAACTTATTGGAGTTGATTTCAATTGATTGACTGTAAATCGTTCTCTGAAATCTATGTTGCCAAAGATGTGTTAATGGCAGAGGTGGGATTTGAACCCACGCCTCCTTAGAGACTGGAGCCTAAATCCAGCGCCTTAGACCACTCGGCCACGCTACAACAAAGAAAATATTCAATGTCGCCCGTCATAAACTGACCTCTTAAGATGGGAGGACATTTTTTCTACAATCACAAGTTAGCCGTATGACGGAATTGCTTGTCACGTGTTTACATGTTATTTAAATTGGTAAATATTCTGCAAACATCAAGTTAGGTAATTGTAGTGAGATTTGAAAGCAATGGATGTTGACTGACTTAGTTTCTTTAAGATCTTTTGCTTAGGTTTGAGACTGGTCCAGTTATAATTTGTTTTGGACTGTGGCAGGATGCTGCAATTTGGGGTACATAGACATTTAAAGAGAGTCATTGCAGATGTGGAAACAGCTCATTCGTTTAACTCTTGGTTAGCAGAGGATGGTTTCGATCCATCGACCTCTGGGTTATGGGCCCAGCATGCTCCCGCTGCGCCACTCTGCTCGGCATTTATTCACAAAAATGGTCCAATCTGTAACCTTTCAAAACCTGCCTGCACTGACGCAATTTCTAAAGTTTTGCAAAATTGGAAGCATCTCCCAAAGGTTAAACAGAAAGCAACATCACAAGAAGTATTATGTACACAAAGAAGCAATTATGAACTTATTGGAGTGGATTTCAATTGATTGACTGTAAATCGTTCTCTGAAATCTATGTTGCCAAAGATGTGTTAATGGCAGAGGTGGGATTTGAACCCACGCCTCCTTAGAGACTGGAGCCTAAATCCAGCGCCTTAGACCACTCGGCCACTCTACCACAAAGAAAATATTCAATGTCGCCCGTCAAAAACTGACCTCTTAAGATGGGAGGACATTTTTTCTTCTATCACAAGTTAGCCGTATGACGGAATTGCTTGTCACGTGTTTACATGTTATTTAAATTGGTAAATATTCTGCAAACATCAAGTTAGGTAATTGTAGTGAGATTTGAAAGCAATGGATGTTGACTGACTTAGTTTCTTTAAGATCTTTTGCTTAGGTTTGAGACTGGTCCAGTTATAATATGTTTTGGACTGTGGCAGGATGCTGCAATTTGGGATACATAAACATTTAATGAGAGTCATTGCAGATGTGGAAACAGCTCAATCGTGCAACTCTTGGTTAGCAGAGGATGGTTTCGATCCATCGACCTCTGGGTTATGGGCCCAGCATGCTCCCGCTGCGCCACTCTGCTCGGCATTTATTCACAAAAATGGTCCAATCTGTAACCTTTCAAAACCTGCCTGCACTGACGCAATTTCTAAAGTTTTGCAAAATTGGAAGCATCTCCCAAAGGTTAAACAGAAAGCAACATCACAAGAAGTATTATGTACACAAAGAAGCAATTATGATCTTATTGCAGTTGATTTCAATTGATTGACTGTAAATCGTTCTCTGAAATCTATGTTGCCAAAGATGTGTTAATGGCAGAGGTGGGATTTGAACCCACGCCTCCTTAGAGACTGGAGCTTAAATCCAGCGCCTTAGACCACTCGGCCACTCTACACAAAGAAAAGAGTCAATGTCGCCCGTCAAAAACTGACCTCTTAAGATGGGAGGACATTTTTTCTACAATCACAAGTTAGCAGTATCACGGAATTGCTTGTCACATGTTTACATGTTATTTAAATTGGTAAATACTCTGCAAACATCAAGTTAGGTAATTGTAGTGAGATTTGAAAGCAATGGATGTTGACTGACTTAGTTTCTTTAAGATCTTTTGCTTAGGTTTGAGACTGGTCCAGTTATAATATGTTTTGGACTGTGGCAGGATGCTGCAATTTGGGATACATAAACATTTAATGAGAGTCATTGCAGATGTGGAAACAGCTCAATCGTGCAACTCTTGGTTAGCAGAGGATGGTTTCGATCCATCGACCTCTGGGTTATGGGCCCAGCACGCTCCCGCTGCGCCACTCTGCTCGACATTTATTCACAAAAATGTTCCAATCTGTAACCTTTCAAAACATGCCTGCACTGACACAATTTCTAAAGGTTTGCAAAATTGGAAGCATCTCCCAAAGTTTAAACAGAAAGCAACATCACAAGAAGTATTATGTACACAAAGAAGCAATTATGAACTTATTGGAGTGGATTTCAATTGATTGACTGTAAATTGTTCTCTGAAATCTATGATGCCAAAGATATGTTAATGGCAGAGATGGGATTTGAACCCACGACTCCTTAGAGACTGGAGCCTTAATCCAGTGCCTTAGACCACTCGGCCACTCTACCACTTATAAAAGAGTCAATGTCGCCCGTCAAAAACTGACCTCTTAAGATGGGAGGACATTTTTTCTTCTATCACAAGTTAGCCGTATGACGGAATTGCTTGTCACGTGTTTACATGTTATTTAAATTGGTAAATATTCTGCAAACATCAAGTTAGGTAATTGTAGTGAGATTTGAAAGCAATGGATGTTGACTGACTTAGTTTCTTTAAGATCTTTTGCTTAGGTTTGAGACTGGTCCAGTTATAATATGTTTTGGACTGTGGCAGGATGCTGCAATTTGGGGTACATAAACATTTAAAGAGAGTCATTGCAGCTGTGGAAACAGCACAATCATGCAAATCTTGGTTAGCAGAGGATGATTTCGATCCTTCGACCTCTGGGTTATGGGCCCAGCACGCTCCCGCTGCGCCACTCTGCTCGACATTTATTCACAAAAATGTTCCAATTTGTAACCTTTCAAAACATGCCTGCACTGACGCAATTTCTAAAGGTTTGCAAAATTGGAAGCATCTCCCAAAGTTTAAACAGAAAGCAACATCACAAGAAGTATTATGTACACAAAGAAGCAATTATGAACTTATTGGAGTGGATTGCAATTGATTGCCTGTAAATGGTTCTCTGAAATCTATGTTGCCAAAGATGTGTTTATGGCAGAGGTGGGATTTGAACCGACGCCTCCTTAATGACTGGAGGCTAAATCCAGCGACTTAGACCACTCGGCCACTCTACCACAAAGAAAAGATTCAATGTCGCCCGTCAAAAACTGATCTCTTAAGATGGGAGGACATTTTTTCTTCCATCACAAGTTAGCCGTATGACAGAATTGCTTGTCACGTGTTTACATGTTATTTAAATTGGTAAATATTCTGCAAACATCAAGTTAGGTAATTGTAGTGAGATTTGAAAGCAATGGATGTTGACTGACTTAGTTTCTTCAAGATCTTTTGCTTAGGTTTGAGACTGGTCCAGTTATAATATGTTTTGGACTGTGGCAGGATGCTGCAATTTGGGGTACATAAACATTTAAAGAGAGTCATTGCAGATGTGGAAACAGCTCATTCGTTTAACTCTTGGTTAGCAGAGGATGGTTTCGATCCATCGACCTCTGGGTTATGGGCCCAGCACGCTCCCGCTGCGCCACTCTGCTCGACATTTATTCACAAAAATTGTCCAATCTGTAACCTTTCAAAACATGCCTGCACTGACGCAATTTCTAAAGGTTTGCAAAATTGGAAGCATCTCACAAAGTTTAAACAGAAAGCAACATCACAAGAAGTATTATGTACACAAAGAAGCAATTATGAACATATTGCAGTTGATTTCAATAGATTGACTGTAAATCGTTCTCTGACATCTATGTTGCCAAAGATGTGTTAATGGCAGAGGTGGGATTTGAACCCACGCCTCCTTAGAGACTGGAGCCTAAATCCAGCGCCTTAGACCACTCGGCCACTCTACCACAAAGAAAATATTCAATGTCGCCCGTCAAAAACTGACCTCTTAAGATGGGAGGACATTTTTTCTACAATCACAAGTTAGCCGTATGACGGAATTGCTTGTCACGTGTTTACATGTTATTTAAATTGGTAAATATTCTGCAAACATCAAGTTAGGTAATTGTAGTGAGATTTGAAAGCAATGGATGTTGACTGACTTTGTTTCTTTAAGATCTTTTGCTTAGGTTTGAGACTG
>SSNQ01033678.1:19036-30105 GCA_006942095.1 Nothobranchius kuhntae | reverse complement strand
TCTTGAAAAATTGAAAAAAAAAAAAAAAAAATCAATAAATAAAAAAAACATTCCTTAGTGATTCAAAGAGCTTACAGATCACATGGCCAGCACTTAAAATATATTTGACTCATTTTACTTTACATCTTTTAGCTTTCACCAGCACATCAATATCAGAAGTCACATCCTGAGTGGCAGCCAACTTCAGGATGTGATTCAAGTTCTTGTGTGAGCCTTGAGTGCAGCTTTGTTTTATTCATACTCATTACAGAAGGAACTTGCTCACAAAGGTAAGTTTATTTTCACTTTACATTGTAAAGTATGAAAATAAAGTTTACACAACCATCTCGTGGGCCGGATTTAACCCGCTTGCGGGCCGGATCCGGCCTGCGGGCCGCATATTTGACACCCCTGCTTTAGCAAGATGGGAGGAGTGGAACAGTCCATAGCTGTTTTTACAGGACCATAGCGTTTGCAAAATGGGATTTGCCGCGGCTCCCTGGGAAGGATAAAGGTTGTTTTTTAGATCAGACCGTAGCAGTAATGTGGCGCAATCGTGGCAATTTTATAAAAGATTAGGTGATGGCGGCATAATGGGGGTATGGGGGCGGTCTCTGCACTGCCGCAGACTTTCGTTTATCTTGGACATAATTTGCTTTTTATTGCGATTGAAGCCGTGATCGTTAAGTTTTTTTTTTAACAATAAGCTCCTAAAGGTGTCCAGCAGTCCCTGTGCAGTCTCTGGTGATCTGAGCGTCAGCTCTAACAGAGAAAAGAAAAAAAAAAAGAGAGGCTCATGGAGTGCTGCGGCGCTCCAGTTTGCCATCTCAGCTGATTTTGTTCAAAAAGCAAACCTTATTGCCTGTGTTTACTTTTATTTTCAATAAATTTGCCAGCCGGAGCTCAGCAAAAACTTCCCACGTCATTATGACATCTGCCTCTGTTGCGCCAGGGTGCATACAACAGACCATTACCACAACATTACTAAGTGAGGAGGAACGAATGCTGCATGGCGCGTTTATAGACATACCATTGCTGTAATATTACGCTGATTTGCCGGCATGGTGTGTCTTGTAAAAAGGGCACATGAGAGGGGTAGAGGAGGTTCCTGATGATGGAGTTCGCTTTGCATGTGCCGTAGGAAAGTCAATCAATACTTGAACATACCTTTCCACCCAGTGATCACCACTGATGCTCGGAAAATTGCCATTTCTTAAGGCTGCTCCCAGTTATTGACTTGTCAAATGAAATATGTTTTATGAGCACATTTTGTTCGACTTAAGCAGCTATCAAAACATCGTGGGTTATAAAACTCACAGCTTCTCTTTGTTACAACCCTTCTAGGAAGGGCCAGGCCACAACATGAAGGTGGATTCCCATTTTCCACAGATCCCAAGTACCACACCACAGTTTGACTTATGTACAAGGATATTTATTTACAAGTTTTATTTTAATTGAAAGCGAGGGAGGATAAATATAACTCAGGGTGAACCAAAGGCCAAAACAACAAACAAAACACCCCAACTTAAATAATCATCTTACCTACAAAATAAAATTAAAAGAAATACAACCAAACTTATCTCCCTGATTACAAACACAGGAGAAAACTGAATGAAGAAATTAAATGGCAGGTTCACCCCTACTTTCCACAAGTTTGACAACAGATCTTTTACACAGCACTCAGCACAGGACACTAAGTGGATGGTGGCAGGTTGGGATGAGCAGAGAATGAGGATCTGCTGCAGGTGGGACCTCTTAAAGGTCTGCTCCCATCAATTATCCAATCGGGACTCTCCCCAGGCCACTGGTTCACCAATCAGATGTGGGCACCTGCACTAAGAAACATTATGAACATACAAAGCATTTCCTTGAATAAAACAACTTACAACCTTTGGTTGTAACTAGGGTTGTCACGGTATGAACAGTGGCGGTTCTACATCGAATTACTCCCCGGGCAAGGCCCCCTTTGAGCGCCCCCCCACCACCACCACCACACCACCCCACCTGCATGAACACACGCATGTTTTCTACAAACAGGCATGTTTTATTAGAACGACTATTGAACATTCATTTTTCTAAGTTGCACATATTTACATTAATTACTATGAAGTTGTCAGAATGTAAAGCACTATACATTATATACTGTATCAAAATATATAGAATCAAATATACAAAAACAAACAATAACTAAATATTAAGAATATATGAACATAATAGATAATAAATATTGTAAATAGCAAAAATATTTCACACATAAAAAACTAAAGATAATCACTACAGCATTGCACTTAGAATAGAAAACACAAACTAAAATTAAAACCTAACCTTGATGCAAAGTCATCAATAATGTCATCACATGAAATCTGCTCCCCCTACTGAGTGATTGATACTAATCAGAGCCAGGTTAGTGAGCTGCCCCTGAAACATAGGTGACCTCAGGTATGACTTGATCAAGTTTTGAAAAGCTCCTCTCAGCTTGAGCCACAGTGACTGGCAGAGCAGTCCAAAAGTTGGGGTAGATCTCCAATAGATCTTTATCATGATCCATAATATTTTAGAATTGCCTCTGAAATTGTAATTTAAACTGACATAAAAAACTGTAGACTACCAAAAATGCCAACTTTTACAGAACAAATCATGCAAAAAAATAATCAGTGCAGCCATCTGCAATAAATAAACAGGATAGTTAGTGGTGACTGGGGAGTTTTCTTCTGCTTGTAGAGTTGTTTTATTTATTATTATGTGAACATGATCAACATATGTTTGTTGTTGTTCAGGCAGGCCACAGGCGTCAGCGAGCATTTAACAAATCCTAGTTTGAATCAGTAAAAAATGATTGAAGGAATTTTTTTAACCGTTAAAATCCCAGTTAACTGGTTAAAAAATGTAAAACATGCATCATGAGAGCGTACATACCTTTATCTTTCTCCTCTTTTTTCTTTTTATTCCTGAATGGGGCACCTGGTGGTTTTAGCCTTTTTATGTTCATCTCTTCTGTTTGGCTCTTGACTCAGTAAGTTTCCTTTAGTCAGGACTAAACAATTTGACCTTGATGGGGGGGTGACCACAACATCGTTTTGTTTTTCCTTTTTTTATTCGGCCATTTCACACAATTCAGAGAAACCTGAAAGAATGATAGGCCTGTGTTTATGATATTATGAATGAAATATGGAAGAACGTTAAGATGTGGTTGACTTTAGCCATGTTAATACAGTTGATTCAGCCCCTGCACGCTCATTTCATTTGGGAAAGACGCAGAGGTGAATTCCCCCGCCGCACCCCTCACCTTCCTCTTCTTCATAGACACACGGAGCACGTGAACGTTCTCAGCCAGAGGAGCGCCTGCAGCTGCAGGGGGCGCCAACTTGCTGTTTCCAATCCAGACACTGTCATATGACAGATAATAGAAAACCTCGGTGCGGCGCAAGATTTCCTTTTTTTTTTTTTTACTCCGCGCTTGTGCGCCCCTTTTGTGTCATGAAAAAATGCCGCCCCGGGCAATTGCCCTGTCTGCCCGTGCCTAAAACCGCTACTGGGTATGAAAATTTAACCTCACGGTTATTGTGACCAAAATTATCACGGTTTTCGGTATTATCGTGGTATTTTTTAAACGGTGTTGCATATGTTCAGAAAGCATTGATAGTCCTGTTCTACACAAACTGAAATAGTTCTGAAAAGGTTTAACAGTGTTTATTAAACCTAAAATAACACAAAGCCTTAGCAAAAGTGCAACTTTTCACAAGTAAAGGAACAAATAGCTTCTTTTTCTGGAACATGTTACAGTAGTCAGTGCAGGTTTAAATTATACAAATCCAAACATTCAAAACATAAACAATATGTAAACAAATCAAAGAAACACCACTTGTTTTCTCATATACTTGTTTTCTTCATTAGCAAAATGAAAATCTAAAACTCCAGTCCACACTTGACTTGAGCACTGTACAAGTCAACCTTAAAAAAATATGTATTTAAAATAAATAGCCACTTTAAACAAATTACTAAAATAACTACTACACTATGTAATCAAATTCAAATGTTCAAGTATAAATGGCATTGAATAAGTAAACAAATCAATGACAAGGAACTAATTGTATATTTCTCTTCATCATCAACAAATAAGATGCTTCATCCAGCAACAGGGTGTCCGTGACACGGCTTAAACGCTGGCAGAGGGCGCTGCGGCGACTCGTTGCATTCTCCCTCAACCAAAAGTCCTCACGTCATGCATTTAAACTAAAATGCTAATGTTAACTTACCTTGCACTGGCTGTAGAGACGTGGGTGATGGTCACGCAGATGTGCCATTAGATTCGAAGTGTTGCTGCCTTTTGCAGACACTTGTTTCCTGCACGTTCTGCAAACGGGATAGCAGTCTTCTATTAACTGTCCCTCAGCATTTTTCAGAAATCCAAAATATGCCCATACTTCCGATTTAGTCTTGTTTGAGGGCTGATGGATTTCCTGGGCGCTGCCGTCTCCTCCTTCGGCCATTATTTCAGCTTCAAAGTTTTGGTTGCAAACTAAAAAGTGCGTGTGCGCGGGAACTTCAGTAGAAGCGACGGTGGCTGGTAAGGGTCACCGCGCCTAAACCGCGGCCACGGTAAGCCCACCGAGATAATTTAGTTTTTTTGAAAAGTGGACGGTTATTTTTATTGTCAACTTTTTTTACCGGGGTTTACCACTATACCGGTTACTGTGACAACCCTAGTTGAAACACCACCACGCACAAGAATTAAACATACCCCCTAAATTTGTTTAATTCATGGAACACAAATACAAATCTAAAAATTTGCCCGAGACAGGGCATCAGCTAAAGTGTTGTCCTTACCCCATTTGTATGTGATCTGCAGTTAAAATCCTGCGGCAACAGGGACCAGCGCATCAGGCGCTGATTGGAGTTACGCATTTGGGAAAGGAACACCAACAGATTATGATCTGTGAACACAAACAGGTTGTGAGGTTGAGCCAACATAAACCTCAAAGTGCTGCAAAGAAAGTAACAAGGTAAGAGTCTTCTTTTCAATAGTACTGTAATGGAGTTGGTGTTAAGCTTTTTAGAAAAATAACAAACAGGATGATCTATACCATGTTTATCTTCTTGTAGAAGAACTGCTCCAGCTCCACTCAAGCTGGCATCGACCTCAAGTTTAAAAGGGCGCTCTGCATCCGGAGCAGCCAGTACTGGCGCACTGCACAGCAACGCTTTAGCCGACTCAAATGCAGCCTGACAAGCAGCAGACCACACAAATGGTTTCTGAGGGCTCACAAGTGCATTTAGTGAACAGACCACATCTGAAAAGTTTCTACAAAATTCACGATAGAAACCAAACATTCCTAGAAACCTACACAGCTCTCGTTTTGTCTGCAGAACAGGGAAATCAATAATTGTTTGCACTTTCACCATAAGAGGACACACCTGACCCTGTCCAACCTGCTTCCCTAAATAAGCGATGGTGGCCTTGACAAACTCACATTTCGAAAGGTTTACAGTGAGGGATGCATGGCAGAAACGACTAAACACTTCTGACAGTGTTTTCAGATGTTCTGACAAAGTACCTGAATAAACAACCACATCATCCAAATAGGCCTCACAGTTTATGACTCCAAACAGTACCTTTTGCATTAAACCAGGGGTGCCCAATACTGGTACTGGAGGGCCGGTATCCAGCAGGTTTTGTGGTTTTTCTGCTCCAACACACTTGATTAACTGGTTGAATCTTCTGTGCAGCATCTCATCAGGCTCTGCAGAAGCCTGTTAATCACCTGCTGATTGAAATCAGGTGTGTTGAAGCAAAATTAAAACTAAAACATGCTGGATGCAGCCCTCGAGGACCAGGATTGGGCACCCCTGCATTAAACGTTGAAACGTTGTGGGTGCATTACGCAACCCAAAAGGCATGACTGTATATTGGAGAAAGTTATCACAGGTTACAAAGGCAGATATCTCTGAGGCTCTGGGTGTTAACGGGACCTGCCAATAACCTTTCAACAGGTCCAACTTAATAACAAACTTGGCTGGGCCGACACAATCAATGCAGTCCTCCATTCTTGGAAGCAGAAAAGAATCAGCTTTGGTAATGGCATTAACTTTTCGGTGATCAGTACAGAAACGAAAAACACCATTGGGCTTAAGCACTAAAATGCACAGCGAACTCCATGCAAAACCCCATCCCTAATGTAATATGTTACATTACTGCTAGGTCCTTTATCTGCAACAGATGAAAAACATGATCTTAAGGACTGATCATTCTGCTGTGTTCTGATCAACGTATCTCTATTTACGTCCAAGCTCAGTTTCATTTCAATGGGAATCGCATCCGCAGTTTCACATTCTCTCAGTTTCTTTTCTATTTACATCACTCATAACAGGTTCATCAGAAGTCATAAAAGAATCAGAGAGATCAACAATAGTACCCAGTTTACGAGCTTGTGCACGCAAAATGGCGCATGCAGGAAAGACCTCGGAAGAGGGGGCATCCGAATCGGGGGACACAATCACTTCTGATGGAGAAAAAACCTGTCTACCAGCCAAATCATTACAGAGAATGAAGGAAACTCCTTCAATCGGTAATCGTGAACGCACAGCAACTTTAACTAACGGCGACGACAGGTGCACCATATGCAGAGGGGCTTTAGTTACACTCATTTTTATTCCCCACACCAAATTATCTGAACGACATGAGGTTTGTTCAGACATAGGTAGCACCGATTCTAACATAAATGAGTGATACGCGCTGGTATCCCGCAGGATTTTAATTGGCACTTTATCTTTTTCCTCACCAGTTAAAGAGACAAACCCCTGTGAGACAAACGGTAAAAACTTTGGATCTATCTTAGTTTGGTTTGTCTTAACATGGAGAGGCTGATTTTATCAATCCCACCCCGGCAGGACGTTTTACCCTTTTCTCCTCTTTTCTTTTGAGGGTCGGACGTGCAGCAATCAGGTGTCCCGGCTCACGGCGTTAAAAACATTCCCGCACATCGGTTTTTGAAGCCGCAGGTGGAGGAGTCCTAGACGTTGGTCTGAGAAATCGGGTTTTTCGTTCCGTAGAAATTTCTGGAAACAAATTCTTTGAGGAGAACATATTTTTATGGGTTAAAACAAATTTGTCAGCTAAAAGTGCTGCATCAGTCAACTTGGACACCTCCTGTTCAATTAAATAAATCACAATGCGCTCTGGCAGGCACTTTTTAAACTCCTCCAGCAAAATGAGTGTTCTCGTATCCTCAACACTTTTAATTTTACAAGATTGACACCATTTATCAAATAAGACACTCTTTTCATGTGCAAACCCGTCTAGGAAGGGCCAGGCCACAAAATGAAGGTGGATTCCCATTTCCCACAAATCCCAAGTACCACACCACAGTTTGACTTATATACAAGGATATTTATTTACAAGTTTTATTTTAACTGAAAGCGAGGGAGGATAAATATAACTCAGGGTGAACCAAAGGCCAAAACAACAAACAAAACACCCCTAACTTAAATAATCTTACCAACAAAATAAAATAAAAAGAAATACAACCAAACTTGCCTCCCTGATTAGAAACACAGGAGAAAACTGAATGAAGAAATTAAATGGCAGGTTCACCCCTACTTTCCACAAGTTTGACAACAGGTCTTTTACACAGCACTCAGCACAGGACACTAAGTGGATGGTGGCAGGTTGGGATGAGCAGAGAATGACGATCTGCTGCAGGTGGTGTTGACATCCCTCTTAAAGGTCTGCTCCCATTTTATCCAATCGACACTTTCCCCAGGCCACTGGTTCACCAATCAGATTTAGGCACCTGCACTAAGAAACATTATGAATATACAAAGCATTTCCTTGAATAAAACAAATTACAACCTTTGGTTGTGACATCTTGATGACCATAACATCTATGATAGTTTTTAGTCAGGTTTTCGTAGAGCTCATTCCACTGAAACAGCTCTTCTTAGGGTCTTAATGACCTTCTGACTCACAGTGATGCAGGGGACTGTTCTGTTCTGGTCCTGCTGGACCTGACGGCAACCTTTGACACTGTTGACCATCACCTACTACTGGATTAGCGGGTCAGTTGGGTTGGAGGAGAGAGGCGTGGTCCAGGTGTGAGATCCGATGAGATAGGGTGGAGCGGTGAGCGTAGAGGCTTGTGTTCTGGAGGCAAAGGAAATAGAAAAAAAACATCAGAGACTCGGGAGGACAACAAGAAACTGGAACTTGAGACATAAGGTTAATTTAGGCAAGTGCTACTCAGGTTGAGTTATGTACCCAAGGTGAGTAATCATCCGGCAAGGTGAAGGTGTCTCACTCCTCCCTTTTTACCCAGCCAGGTTGATTTTGGATCAACAACAGCTACCCACTCCTTGGCACCACCCACCTGTAATTAAGGACTCACAAGTGATTTCTCTTAATTTGCACCCACAACCCTCAGACCATGGCATCCAGCTCTTCTGAATTGTTGGGTCTGTTGTATTGCAGCTTCCTCTTTACAATACCCCATAGATTTTCTCTGGAGTTAAGGTCAGGTGGGTTTTCTGGATTGGACCATCTGGATTCTCATGTCAGTTCTCTTATCTGCTCTTCCTTCTTCCATCTCAGGAACATTGCTAAGCTGAGTCCCATTCTGTCCCATCTGGGAACTTTCTACAGCTGAAAGAAGATAAGACTGAGATCCTCCTCTGTGCCCCAGACAAGCTGGTTTCCAAAGTCAGAGGCTCTCTTGGTCAGCTTGCTTCTCACACCAAAACATCTGTCAGGAATCTTGGTGTGACCTTTAACCCAGTTCACACCCTGGATTCTCATGTCAGTTTTCTTGTCGCTCTTCAATTCAATTCAAAAATACTTTATTAACCCCAGAGAGAAATTGATTGCTGTAGTAGCTCATAATAATAATAATAATAATAATAATAATAATAATAATAATAATAATAATAATAATAATAATAATCAAGTCATCAAAGAGTTATTGTATTTTACAATGGCTGTTGGCAGGAAGGATCTCCAGTAGCGGTCAGTGTTGCAGTGAAACTGAAGAGTCCTCTTTCCGCTGCGCAAAAAGTTTATCCAGGATGGGGAGAGGGCTGTCATCTCGGTGGATAAGATTTATGTGGACAATAAACTTTACAAGGAACGAGGAGTGACAGACTGGCTGTATTAGCCCAACATCAGGTCAGCCATTTATTAATCTTATCCGGATTCACTGGGTTTGAGCACGTCTAGGGATGAGCACCATATTCGGTACTTTTTGCAGAACGGACCGAATCCCATGATACCAACTGAGGACCGATTCACTTGACATGAAATGGTGCCTTGTTTCGGTACCTTTCCTGATTCAGAAGGCGCTACATGCGCGAGTGCATAATGACGTCAGACGCTGTGTGAGTGAGCCTTCCGGACAGAGCGAGGCGAGCTAGCGAGCGAACAGCATGGCGGATAGAAAGCGTTCCAAAGTCTGGCTTCACTTTAATAAATGCGGCGACAATGGAGATTATGTCCGCTGCAACTTGTGTGGCATGAAGTACAAAGCAACCAGTGGCAACAGGTCAAATTTGAAGAAGCACCTTGTGAAACACAAAATCTTCCTCAAGGCCGAAGAATGCACAATCTTTGATAGCTTAGCTAGGCCTACACGCACCAACGTCACATCTGCACCTCCCCCACCGAGCGACACTGGTGGAACGGCTTCCGCAGCGGGTGGTGACAACAGCGACAACGATTTAAGTGAGGCATCATCGTCTTCATCAGCTGCAGCAGGTAAATAAACTGTGTAATGATAACGTTAGCTTGTCATTTTAGCTTCCATTAACATTGCAGTCAGCTAATTTCCCCGTATTTCTGTAATGTTAATGTTTTTTATGTGCAGGACCAGCAGTAAGAGTTAAAGCTGCAAGGGTGACTCCCCTCACAAAAGCTAAGGAGACAGCCTTTACCTGTCAGAGAGCAGATGAGTGTCACAGAGCTGTAATTGCTTTTGTTGTGAAAGGAATTTTGCCTTTTACAACTGTGGGCTCGTCCTGGTTTAGGTATATTATTGCTGATATTACGTGACATAGTGTGAGTGTAATGGACTGAGATGGAGAAAAAACAGATTGTTTATTTTTGTGTGTTGTTGTTGTTGTTGTGTGTAATAGGGAGATAACAAGGGCCCTCAATCCAAAGTACAACCCCCCAACAGACAGAAGCTTTGCAACACATTGATACCAGCATGGTATAATGTTAGAAAGTTAATGTGAAGCAGGAGCTGAAAGCAATGGACCATGTTGCAGTCACTGCTGATGCTTGGAGCAGTGTGGCTCAAGATCACTACATCACAGTCACTGTTCATTATGTAGTGGATACAGAGCTGAGAGAAAAGGTCCTACATACAAGAGCAGTATATGTCTCTCAAACAGGATCTGCTGTTGCAGAGGAAATTGACAGCATCCTAGATGAATTTGAGGTAAAGTCTAATGTGGTAGCAGTTACAGTTGATAACGATGCCAACATGGATGTAGCTGTCCAAAAAATGAAGGTAATGAAGATGGGTTGCTTTGCTCATACCCTCAGCACAGCAGCCCAAAAGCTGTAAAGTTTGACAAGCATTGCCAACTGGTCAGGGAGGATAAGAGCTGTTGTGTTATGGCTAAGAAGAAATACTCTTGCCAAGCCTGTACTGAAAGAGAAGCAGAAACTTCTAGGTGGGTCCGAGGTTATTAAACATACACAGGATGTTATTTGTATATTTGAGAGCTGTTACTGATTTTAAACATTTCCGCCACTTTCTACATCATTAATATTAAGAATTTTAAATTTAGACAATTGTTCTCTGTTTTATTGAAGGCCTAGAATAGCATTCCCTCATCCTTGATGTGAGAACCAGATGGAATAGCCTCTTTCTGATGGTGGAGAGGTTCATCGAACAGTACCCCATCATCCAGGCTGAATCAAGAAGGATTTGGACAGAGACAGATAATAAAAACTTGAGTTTCAAAAACTTATGACGGAGTGAATTATCTTTTGCTGACAAAAAACATTCTGAATAATTTTGCCCTATTATTTCCAGATTGCTGGGAGTGTCAGATGATGACATGAGCAAGTGTGAGGACTTTGTGGACACTATGAGGGT
>SSNQ01033678.1:0-11649 GCA_006942095.1 Nothobranchius kuhntae | reverse complement strand
CAGGCACCGACGACCCTGCGACCACAGCTCCGGTCGGCCACCTCAACAATGGAGGCACGGAACAAGGTCCATTCAGACTCAATGTCCCCCGCCTCCCCCGGAACATTTTGGAAGTTCTGTCAGAGGTGGGAATTGAAGCTCCTTCTAACAGGAGAATGCCAGATGTTCCCAGCAGACCCTTGCGATATGTTTGGGCCTGCCTGGTCTGACTGGCATCCTCCCCCACCATCTGAGCCAACTCACCGCCAGGTAGTGGTCAGTTGACAGCTCCGCCCCTCTCTTCACCCAAGTGTCCAAGACATGCGGCCGCAGGTCAGATGAAACAACAAAGTTGATCATCGAGCTGCGGCCTAAGATATCCTGGTGCCAAGAGCACATATGGACACCTTTATGTCTGAACATGGTGTTCATTATGGACAATCCATGACTGGCACAAAGTCCAATAACAAAACACCACTTGAATTCAGATCAGGGGAGCCGTTCCTCCCAACCACACCTCTCCAGGTCTCACTGTCATTGCCCACGTGAGCGTTAAAGTCCCCCAGCGGAACGAGGGAGTCACCAGAAGGAGCGCTTTCCAGCACCCCCTCCAAGGTCTCCAAAAAGGGTGGGTGGTCTGAACTGTAGTTTGATGCATAAGCACAGACCACAGTCAGAACCCGTCCCCCCACACATAGGCAGAGGGAGGCTACCCTCTAATTCACTGGGGTAAACCCCAACGTACAGGCACTACGATGGGGGTATGCCCACCCCTGCTCGGCGCGTCTCAGTGGGAGCAGCTCCAGAGTTGTAGAAAGTCCAACCCCTCTCAAGGAAACTGGTTCCAGAGCCAGAACCATGCATTGAGGTGAGTCCGACTATATCTAGTCAGAACCTCTCAACCTCACACACCAACTCAGGCTCCTTCCCCACCAGAGAGGTGACATTCCATGTGCCAAGATTCAGCTTCTGTAGCCGAGGATCAGACTGCCAGGTCCCCGCCCTCAACTACCACCCATCACACACTGCACCCGACCCCTTTGGCCCCTCCCACGAGTGGTGAGCCCATGGGAAGGGGGACCCACATTTCCTCTTCGGGCTGTGCCCGGCCGGGCTCCGTGGGTGAAAGCCCGGCCACCAGGCAATCGCCAACGTGCCCCACGTCCATGCCTGGCTCCAGAGGGGGGCCCCAATGACCCACGTCTGGGCGAGGGAACACGGTTTCCATTTATATAATTCATCATGAGGTCTTCATGACATGAACAAGTGAAATAAACATTATTTTTTAATAATATAGATAATTATAAGACACTTTAGAATAATCTAGCTAATTTTAGAACATTATGTCACTCTTCAAAAATACAGAATATATCACAATTATTAAACAATATAATATATCATTATAAAAACAGATTATTGTGGAATATTTTAAAAAGTTATTGAACAATATACACTATTTCTGATCAAATCTAGATTATTATAATATTTTAGAATGTTTTATATTTGAAGATCTTCCTCAATGTCATCTTCCTCCTGTTAATCATCATCACTGATGGCAAGATTGTTTGGTGCATTAACTGTCCTCCTCCATTTTCCAGAGAAATCTTAGTTTGAAACAGCATAATATTTTCAATATCATTATTGTTATTATCACTGTTACCATAATTATTAAGATTGTCTAAAAAACAACAGATCTTACCTAAAAATATTTATAATTTATTTCCCTTGTTCAGGGAGTATGCTCAAATATGGCAGATTTGATTTTCATGCTGAGGTTTCACCAAATTCATTGAGTTTAACATTTACAACACATATATTCTTATTTAGCACAACTAGTCAACCTTGTGATGTGAGTTTCATAAACCTAGCATTGTTAGTTTTAGAGATCTGACCGTAAACACGAGAGGAGACCGAGGAGTTTTCTGGCTCTGCAGACACACCAATATTTGGAGCGTTATAGTTCCGCACTGATTGGTGACTAGTTTGATCTCTGATGATTGTTTGGGTGAAATCCTAAGAGTTTGTGAAAAGGCACACCGAAATCATTTATGATGTGAGGGGACGTGTCTAAATATAGACAATATAGAAGAGTTAAAGATGGATAGCACAGTTCAATCCTGTTTCTACCACCTTGGACGAATTTCCATTCCATTCTATCCTGAGTAACCGTCACCTAGAATTTGTGATCCATGTCTTCCTTACATCCCGGCTTCACTACTCCAACTCCTGCCTTTATAGCATTACCAAAGCTGCTTTGTCCAGACTTCAGCTGGTTCAAAATGCAGCAGAAAGATTCCTGACCAGAGCTAATAGAAGACTCCACATTATAAAAATTCTCCAAGCTCTTCTCTGATTGCCGTTTCAATTTATTATTAATTTTAAAATTCTTCTTTTAGTTCTGAATTCCTTAAATGGTCAAGCCTCTTCCTATCTGAGTGTGTTGCTCCACCACTACCACCTTCCTCGTGCCCTCAGGTCTGTGGCTCAGCTCCTCTTCACTTTTCCTAGGACATGTTTCAGGACCCGTGGTGAAAGGGCCTTCTCTATATGTGCACCAAAACTCTGAAACTTCCTCCCCATCCAGGCAAGGCAAGTGCCTTCAATCACTGCTTTCAAATCTCATCTGAAAATGCACTTTTTCTCCTAGGATTTAAACATTTAAACCTGGTTTCAGTATTAAGTCTACAGGTTTTCCTCCTTTCCATCTTAATTGCTTAATTTTACTTTTGTGTGTTTTATGGTTCTAGGGGGAGCAAGAGAGAGGAATAGTGATGTCTGAATGTCCCTCTGCAGCCCAAACTTTAATTAGGTATTAGAAAATCGGCAGATGGTCATGTGTGATTGTAAAAGTCTCAGGTGTTATTGATTTTATAACCACACAACTTCAAAGTATTTCCTGATCTTTTCTTTCGTTGATAAAAAAGTATGAATTTTAAACAACTTTTTATCTCTGAACCTCACTAGAACAGAAACACAATCCTGTTCTAAAACCTGATGTGTTTTTTGGTGGGTTTATTTGTTGTAAACGGAGATCAATGTCAGGTCAGGTGATCATGGGTTGGGATTTAACCTCATCTCCAACACCTGCTCAGATAATATGGGGAAGGAGGAGTGGGTAAGCGGGTTGCTGCATATTTTTGTTGACCGTCAATTGATCGCTGTGATAGTCGTACTGTTTGATTTTGAGCACGCTATGTTTTGAGTTAATTGTAATTACTTTAATAAAGTTTTTGGAAACGCAAGTTTGGAATTGCAGTTGATGTTTGTAAAGAGCGTGTCACGCTGGCCTGACTCAGCCTATCAAGTGGCTTTTCGTTTGTCTCTGAAATCGCGGAAATATTGTCAACAAAAATGCCATTCACAGAATACAAAGTGGATCTAAGGAGGACCATGAGAGGATTGAAGTAAGAGTCCAACCAGCTCAGGAAGCAAAGGTATGTGATGTAATGATCAAAGCTGAGCAGAAAGAAGAACCAGCTTCAATGTAAAAGCACCTGATGAGGATGAGTGCGTAAGGTTGTTTGAACGCTGATGGAAATGAACAAAAAAAACAGCATTGTCTGGCAATCGATGGTGTGTTGAAATACGCCGATCAGACTTCAATGTCGAACTTTCCCTCTGTGTGAGAGGGCGTTGATTTTTAAGAAACTACCGCTGTTTTGAATACGAGTGGATGATGTTTTGATGAAAAGCGATCAGTGTGCGTGCTCAAAATGAGTCAAACAAATGGTGATGTTGCTGTGAGTTCTGAAATGGAACATGGGAAAATAGAAACAAAGCTTACTAGCTTTGGAAGATAAAATTGATTAAATAAAGCATGATCGAAAAAGAACTGTGAAGAAAATTAAAACCCTTATCCCAGAAATAGACATTGATGAAAACGAACAATTATTCACAAGTACGATTTCAAATGAATAATTTAATCAAGCTGGGTGAAAAGGCAGCTATGTGACATGAAACTGTAATTCCTTTGCTTCCAGAAGATGAAAATGAAAAACAAGACTTGTGGTTTACCAGTATAATGGACTACAGCAACACATTTAAAACCACTGTACAGAAGTGGATTGTTGCCCTAGGAAAGCAGATTCAAACTGGAGGCTCTGGTGAGCCAAAAGACATTGATGGTGGATAGAAATTTTCAGATTAATCTGTTGAGTCAAAGCTGGCTATTTGTCCAGATGTGGAGGGTCTACAAGATGAGATTAATCCAAGTGACAGTGTGTCAAATGTGGAAAGCCAAGCAACTGGAAGACAAACTTCATCTGCTGGAGGAAATTCATTTTTGTCATCTACCTTTTCTGCTTGTCTTAAAGCTGAAGCTTATCTGTCAGCGTTAATGGTGAAACAGAAATTAATGAAGCAAATACATGAACTGGAAGAGGAAGAACAAATAAAAATCCATGAGGAAATTGCTGCTCAAATGGCAAAATTATCTGTGTTAAAAATAAGGAGCTCTGCGAGTGGAAAACAATCAAGAGCAAAGCAAATCTCAGATGGGATGAACTCCTATGTGGAAAAGACTAAAGACTATAGGTTGAGTCCCGCTGCAAAGTCATTTGGAAATTAAAGGACCCTGAAAAGTAACAATTTGCACCTGCTGTAAGGCCTAAAGAACCCAGGGCAGCTCACTCTGGGTATTCTGCTCCTGTGTTTGTTGAAGGTCATGGAGCTTCACAGAGGTTTCATTTTCATCGTTCTCAAGAAAGACCTCAAAATCAGCAAATGCCTACCATTGACATGAACACCATTGCAGGAAATGAAGACCAACATAAAATTCTGGATATCATGAGAAAGCAGAATGAAATCACAACACTTCTTATTCAACAACAGTGTATTTCTTCTTTACCAAAAAGAGAAACTCACATTTTTAAAGGAGATCCATTGAAATATCATGTATTCACGAAAGCCTTTGAGAATGGAGTTGAAAGAAACACAACAGTTTCAGTGACAGACTGTATTTCCTTGAACAGTATACAAGTGGACATCCAAAGGAGCTGGTTAAAAGTTGTCAGCACCTAGATCCCAAAGAGGCTACAATAAAGCCTAAAGTACTGTTATAACAGCAGTTTGGGAATGAACGGAAAATTGCTCATGCATATATGGAAATTATTTTCTCATGGTCTCCAATCAAAGCTGATGATGTCAAAGCCTTGGAGGAATACATTGACATATATACTGGACAATGCGTGTCCATAGGCTCCAATTATAAGTTTTTATGCCAAAATGGGAGGTTCCCACCACCGTCATTTTGACCATGTCACAGGTTCCGTCAAGCCCAGACAATTCCATAAAAGGAAAAGAGGTGGAGCTGAGGGTGGGGCTGTAAGGCTCGGATCAAATGACGGCACCCGTCGAACTGAAGCGATGTAGCTACAAGCTAACCCAAAGCTAATGTGGAGCTAAGCTAACGGAGGTAGCTACCTAGCTACAACCGGAGTTAATTGTGCACAACACCGGAGCTTCTGAGTCAGAGATGCGCCGGGCTGACCGCTGGGGAGAACCGTGTGGAACACAGAGGTTTCCATCCGAGAGCTCCACAACCAGGCAGCCCGCACAACAGACAGGTGCCTCTGCGATCAGAGATGTACCGAGCTGCTGCTGAGGGGAGGGAGACCACACCGATATATGGAACCCAGCTTCACCAACATGTCATATTTCAACCCATTTTCAAAAATGCAGCGTTATGTTAAATCCACTGGGTTTTACCCTATAAAATTAAAATTTCATGGTTAAACAGTAATTGTTAAAATCTAAGCTCAGCTAGTGCAAGAGCGGCAGTGACCTAAAATACATAAATATAAGTTTACTTACCGAAAACAATGAAGTGGAGACTCCTTGGATGCTCTGTTAGTGCAATTAATACCACAGCAAGTCATTTTGTCCAACAGTTGCACAAATAATATCCAAAAAAGAATACACGAACGGCACAACTAATGGTCTTAATTGAGAGACTGAAAATCGCGGAACAGTTTTAAGGCGAGGCAGAGGCTCAGGCTGAGGCCTTTCCCCAGAGCTAGCTCTGAAGTCACGTGGGTCTGATGCTCATTAATTATTCAGAATTTTAGGCATTTAAACAGAAGAGTGACAAAAATAATTCACCCCCCTCAGAGTTGTCATGAGTGTAAACTAGATCTATTAAACCTAATACATGTTTATTTCTGCTGTGAAATTGGTATTTTTAACATGGGAGTCAATGAGGATTAGCAAGCTTCTGACACTAGCCCCCAGCGGATGAGGGTGGAACTGCAATTTTTGTTACTTCCTGTTTTGCTTCTTTTTCAGACCCGAATTATGGGTGCTTGGAGGGATACCGCCTATTTCTTAGAGGTTGCTCCAACGTGACTGAGGAAGTACAATACATGGGCGAACTGGACATGCCAGCAAATATGATTTCAGTCATCAAAAGGCTTCCATACAAGCTCAGGGATAAATGGAGGACTGCAGCTTGTGAGCTTCAGGAGAGATGCAATCAGAAAGCAACCTTTATTGACATTGTGAATTTTATAGAGGCAAGTGAAAATCCTGACTGATCCAGTGTTTGGAAATATTAAAGATGCTGCACAACCACTGAGTAAAGTTGCAAGCAAACCCAAAACACAATCTCATTTGAAAATAAAGGGAAAACAGTTTTGACACCACTGTTGCACCTTTGGAGACAAAAAATGTGCACAAAAAGGGAAATGAGCATGACTGGACTGTGCAGAAAGGTTGTCTGTGGTGTCGTGGAAGAAAACATGCATTGTCACCAGGGCCAGATTAAGACTTCGTTGTACCCTGGGCAACAATATTCAAGGGCCCCATCATCACGACCCAAGGATCACCATAATATGGTCACATACAGAATATTTTACTGTAATATGCAGTAAATATACTCAATACTTGAATGCCTGACTTCACGAAACCCGCTCAGGGTAACCTTTGACCCACCTTGTGTGGACTAACCAATGAGGAGAGAGTCTTAACTTGAGGCCCTCTCTTCATTGGTCAGTCTACAAGAGACTGACTCTCAACTGACGTTCAAAGTCGTAGGCAGCGAACAGTCTCTGTGCAGCGCAAAAGCCCGGGTGGACAGTTTGTTTAATACAGGGTGATCATATTTCCATTTCCAAAAAAGAGGACAGGGGATCTGTGCCTATGACATCACACTATGGCAACGCCACACAACACTGGGACCCATTTTTTTGTAAGAACTAAATTAATATCAGATTCTGCCAATAAAAGGGTTCTAAAACAATAAATACTTAGCATATTTACTGCAAAATCTCATTTTTCTGCTTTAGTGCTGCAACAAGGTTTTATTAATAATAAATTATACCTTTTGTTTTACTACAGCATCGGTACGCTTCCTGTGCACAGATTATCAAGGATGCTTGTTTCAGCTGTGAGATTAGACGATGGGATCAATGAAAAAATAAGTTGTCACACTGGAAACTTTCAGAGAATCCACAAATAGTGGCTTTCAAATGGTTTTGTTACGTTTTGCAAGTTTAGAAAAGAAGCAGATGAGACAGCATGTCTGATAATTTAGCTTTTCATCTGATAATATTAGAACATGTCAGTAATATCTGAGGGGCTTTTATAAACACTGTATAACTAATACTCCTGGAGAGGGTATGGATTACACAGAGGCTTCTGGGGAGCCCAGCTATGGGGGTGGGGTGGTGGTGGTGATGGTGGTGGTGGTGGTGGTGGTGGTGGGGGGGGGGGGGGGGGGGGGGGGGTCATTTTGCCTTGGCCCCCAAAATGTCTTGAAACGGCCCTGGGTGTGTGACTGAGTTTTGAAGGTGATCTGAATTGTATCAGATGTATAAATATTACGTATAAACGTGTAGTGGAGATAAATCTACGTACATTTTACTTTTCAACACTTTTTTTGTTTTCTTGTTTTTATTTAACTATTTTCCTGTCCTGTCTGTCTCTCTTCTTCCTGCATCTCCTCTAAACTCTCCAGAAAAACTGCTGCCTGGATTCTTACTTTTTCACCTCATCGGTTACTTTTGAGCAGATCAAAGGGATCTCCTGACCACAAAGTGGAGAGTGCGTTTCGATGCGTCAGTGAGGTGAAATCACTGCAGAACAGGTGATGAGCTCCGCAGTAGCAGAGCGCTTCAGGCACAAATAAGACAGAAAGTAGAGAACATGTGCGGACATGAACGATCGTGTGTTAATTATAGTTTTTTGGTTGCGCCACTTTGAGAATGGACCGTGCGCTGGACGCAGCAGCCTGGAGCGCTGCGCACCGATCATCGCTGTGCCGCTCTCTGCTGAAAAGAGTCCATGAATGATAATATAGTAATATAGGTATAAAACTTTTTTCCGGCTCCCCTGGATGTGTAGGATATACAGCTCCCCCATCCCTGCTCCTGGATGAAAAGTTGGACATTTTTATCAATACAAGAACCCGGACATCCAGGACAGAGTGAAAAGCGGACATGTCCGGGGAAAACAGGACGTTTGGTCACACTAGTTTAATATAAAGCGGGAGATTACAGATACAGTAATTTGCTCGTGCCCTTGCTGCCCTGGGCCCTTTAGAGTTTGTGGGCCCTGGGCAATTGCCCAGTTACCCATGTGGGTAATCCGGCCTTGATTGTCACTATGTCCGGAATTTGGAAAGAAGGTTCAAAAAGAGAAGATTGGCTTCTTGAAAGACAAAGGTGTCTGTTTTTGGCTGTTTTTGTATTGGACATATCACCAAAGATTGCAAAAAATGGATAACCTGCGAAGAATGTAGACTCAAGCATCCAACCATATTGCACATTGTTCCCAGAAAAAATGCAAGTGATTCAAATCATTCAGAAAGTTAGCTAAAGGTTGCAGTTGACAACACACTAGTGTCAAGTGGTCTCACTGGGGCTGGCGATTAAGATTGTAAGCTTCCTTTTGTAATGAATGGAGAATTACATTTAATTAATGAGCCATAAGGCGTGGGATTCCATAGGAAATATGAAATCCACCTTACGGATCGCAGGGTTATTTAAACCAGAAGATTAGATCTTTTTATTGCAGGGATTAGATAACCGTTACATATTCACTCAGAGACAAAAGAATAGAAAGAGTCAAGTTTAAAAGTTAAGAATTTTATTACTAACAAATTAAACTAGACTGACTTCAAAACTAAATGTATAGTGTAACTAAAAATGGATGAGACGGTGAATGGATGACGTGTGATGTAAATCAGAACCAGCAAATCCGAAGAAGCGATTGTTCTGACGGGAACTGAAGATGTTGTTTTGCATTAAGCTGTGGTTCGGGAGATCAGAAACACATGAGACACCATTTGCCGGTCTACCTACCCTTCAGTGGAAGTCCTCTGTAGATCAGGAATATTGAGGTCCAGTGAACCCTCTCTGGAACCGGGCCGGTAGGAAAAGCCATGGTTCCGATCAAACCCATCTTGAGTTACTTATGGGCACACAACACATTATTGGTGTCTGGTCAGACCCAAGCCTGGGTCGGTGGATGGAGCTTTGTTCTGAAAGGAGCTGTTGCCGCTGGTTGGTGTAGCGACTGGATTTTTCAGCTTGTCGTTGGTTCTTTCGGTTAAAGAGTTTTAGATCAGGATTGGCCACTCCGTCACTTTCTCTGGAACACTTTGAACTGGCGTTAGAGCTGACGTGGCATAGTTTTATACTTCGGATGTTATGGGTTATTGTCAAATGAAAATTACCAAACACCATCAGAACCACGCCTCCGTCAGATCTGTAAGATTCTGATTGGATCAGTGAAAGTAATGTGTTATGTATTTTTAACACTACGTGAAATGAGTCCTGTTGGAACACTTAAAGTCACAGTACTTATTATATTCTATAGGATCCTAATAAAGTAATTAATATTTTGATTTCACAGGTGGGTCACATCTTATTTATTGACTAACACTTTGATGGATTAGATTTATTAAAATAGAGTTCTTTGATTAATTAAAAGAAAAGAGTTCATTCTTCATTCTTCTGTTGAGCTGAAAATAAGCAGGTTAGAAGTAATGCATGAGACCTTGAGACTATCTCTCATGCAGACTAGTCCTGAGCAAAGAAGGGAAAAATAAGAGTCATTCCATTCCGTTACATATCCCCCCTTTTCAATGGCATGGTGGTGCGTGCAGAGACCACCTGGCGTTGAACAAACCAGAGTCCTAAAAGGACCTCAATGACAAGGGAAGGTGTAGTACCCCCGGAAGAGGCCAACAGTGGTGAGGTACGAACCCCACTCCAAAGAACAGTCTATGGTTTCAAGAGTATCGCATAATCCCTTTGGAAGCACACAAGTCAGCAAATTAGTAAGGTATCCACGTGGGGTAATAAGTTGAAGCAGGAGCAAAACTTTTACGTATCCACGGGTAGGGAAAAATTCCAACAGTATATTGATCTTTGTAATTGCACTTATCGTGATTCAGTGCAGGAAAGAGCAGCAGGCAGGTCAGGTCCCAGTGAGTGAAGTATCCCAGCTGCCATGCCAGAACAAATGGTCATCCAGGTCTTACGAGCCGGAACACCCATCAGGAGGAGCGGAATCCGACGATGAGTCATGAGTCCACCCCCAGGGAAGCGAGGATCATCAGCGAAACTCAGGACAGGAGAGAGAGTACAGCACAGGGCACCTCAATGTAGACACAACATAATGGCATCTCATGCAAATCAACAAACAAAAAGAAACCTAACACTGTGAGAACCTCTGTACTATGTGTAGGTGTTACGTGAATTAACCTTTAAGTGAGGAAATGGGTGCACTACCACTACGTGTACTGCAAAAAAGTTGGTGCTGAAAGCAATCGAACTCTGCCTGGTATCAGAGAAATCACTGCACTAAATACACTTTTTATAAGGATGAAGGGCAAAAATTGGTTGTAGCCCTTTAAGGAAAATTAACTAAGTTAATCATAAAGTTCTCAAACTTAATCACCCTAGCAAAAGTACTATAAAAAGATAGTTATGTAAGTGTCAAAACACTAAAAATGTAAATCAGTGAAGTTAGTAATCCCTAACTGTGAATGTACCCATAAGGAATTATGATTAGTGAAAATAATAAAAACAAATTTGGATAACAGTAATATGTGGACTAAACATATCTACTGTTAACTACCTGATTACCTGACTTCAGGAACCCACAGCATGTTCATCTCCAATCAAGTCTGCACGTCATCTATAAACAGGAAAGACAACCATGCACACACACAAACATACAAACTTGTGTAACTCAAGATAGAGAGCTATGGAACCGACGAGGCGCGATATCACCCCTCTTTCGAAGTTGGGAAGTTGTTGGTGGTAGAATTGACCAAATTAGTGGAACCCTTGTGCAGTTTGATTTGGTCCCTGTGGACCCATTTGTAGACGGGCTCCTTGTTTGTTTGGGTAATCTTGATCTGATACACGACTAGAGAGAGCTTATCTGTTATCAGGTATGGGCCTGACCACTTGGGCAAAAGTTTTTTTTTTTTTTTCTTTTTACCGTGTCCTGTCTGGCTGTGAAGCAAGCAGAATTGATGTCTGAATGCTGGTGACAAGCCTTACAGATTTATTCTCAGGTGGAGCATCAAAGCCTTTGCTTTTAATGTCACGCCTGATACTTAAAACTTTATTGTTATTGGAATGCTTTGTAATTCCGACCAGACACAGAGACAGAGGTGAAAGAGAAAGGAAGAGAAAAGGTGGAGAGAGAGGAGGAGGGGGG